>JAWQRM010000453.1:0-22524 GCA_033557675.1 Coptodactyla brooksi | reverse complement strand
GTCATAGGTATCTTGCACGTGGTATTGGTTTTTGAATTTTAAATTGTTCAGTATATTTTAATGTTTGATCTATTCTCAATTAGCTTAACCTCTTTATGACTCACTTGTAAGTAGCATTGGTTTTTATATTGAATGTTTAATGCATTGGTTATATATATATATATATATATATATATAAACTTGGGTTCTCGGATATTCTGCGTATCGAACTGCAATCAATTAAAAGAAGCTCGAGAAGGAGATGCATGGGATTTCATCGAAATTTCAGCAGAAATATCCCCCCCAGGATGTACTGTCCACAAGGAATATTCGAGGACCCAAGTTTACCTACTACAGTCCTCTTAATTGCGCGCGATGTGTAAGTCCGATTATCACAGTGTTGCATTGAAATGAGCCAATGACGCTCCAAAGCTGCTCAAATGGGTCGTAACTGGTGATTAAAACGTCCCAGTGGAAGCTTTCTGCAGAGCCAAGACTCAAAATAGCTCCTCAAGTTCAATCGAATGCGAAAATTGTGCTCATTGGTTTCTTTCTCGATTTCAATGGCATAGTGTACAATTTATTCTTGCCACGAGGTCGTGTGATTAATAAATAGTACTATCTGGAATCTTCACGTCATTTACCTGAAGTAATCCGTAGAAAACTTCCACATTTGAGACAAAATAACTCTTTACAATGCGCTACGGTAATGCACCTGCCAACAATTCACTATTTATTCGTAAATGTTTGGTCAACAATAAGGGGACGTGGCCCTTCAGACTACATGCTATTCCCAAAAATGTAAAAAGAACTACATTTAAAAAAATGTAAAGTAATTACAAACCAAAAATTGTGTCCCAGAATTGCCTCGAAGGTTGGAGAAAATTCTGGTTCAAGTGTATTATATCTTACAGGGACTACTTTTAAGGGGACAAAATCAATATTAATAAAAGCAGAAATTTTTTGACAAAAAATAAGATTTCACGTATTTTTTTATGCTGGCCAAACAATGGAAGCCTCCCTCTCCAGTAAATGATTCCTCATAAAGTCGAGGCACACTAGAGCATTTAAATAATTGGAAAAAAATAGTCATCCAGATTAAAGGTACCATCCAGAAACCTTCAAACATCCGCCATCCCTCGAGAAAAGCGAGAAAAAATTAAATTTCCTGCCTCTTTACCAAGATCAGCAAGAGTTTGTATTCCATTAAATATGGTAATGGACAGTTGCTATTGATCTAAGACCCTCCAAATAAGGGAATTATTGGACTTTCAGCAACCCCTTTTTAAATCATTAAGAAGGTTATGGAAGTAAAAGTTGACTCGATTGTTTGTAAATGTATTGATTTTCTGTGACGATGTACAAATCATCAGCGGCACATGAAATGTACGTGTGCCATTTCCATATTTGTCTACTTTGTGTGTATTTAGGTAATTAACCAAGTAATACGGGTTTACGACCTTTTACGCTATAAAACGTGATGGAGAGGTCATAAATCAAAGAGAGTCGGAGGAAACATTGAGAATGATGATACTAAATAAAGCCGTGTCAACACTATGCCGCGATATGCCGGTTGGCATAGCATGTGGACGTCCACACTATGCCATCTGGCACAGCGCGGCATAGTCATGCAAGAAACTCATAGTCATTATCATGGAAGTATAACAATGTACCTGAGATTAAACACTTCCGTTATCACCTAAACCTTATTCATAAAAATATTCAATTCACCCTTGAACTAGAAAAAGAGAAAAACATAAATTTTCTTGATGTTAATATTCATTTAATTCATCAATTAATATAAGATTGCCTTGAACTTTTAAATTCGGTATATACAGAAAGGATACTCAGACTGATTCTATCATTCCATTTAACTCACACCATATTTTTCATATTTTTCTATTCACATTTAGATCAAACTACAATAAAGAAAGAAACCAAAATAATAATACAAATAGGTGTTAACCATTTTTTAACTTAATTTTTTTATCTACTCTTGCAATAGTTTAAGTGTTTTCATTTTTTTCATGTTAATAATTCACAAAACATATAGGTCTTTCCATAGAGAAGATTTTATAGATAAACTTAGACTATAAATTAATATACCCTAGTATAATTTTACAAATTTTTTGATTACATTCCCATGGATTTATTGACTTTGTCTTAAATTGTTTATGTTTTAGAACCCTGGTCTATTTGTCACTTTCGTAATAACCTTTAAATTTGTAAATTTCATTTTGCAGCATTTTTGACGACGGCCTTCATAATGTAAGAGCTATTGCTTTTTAATGCAATAAAGATTACTACTACTATTATAGTATGGTGACCAATGAAGATTGGTCTTAATGTTGTGCATATTTAGCGTTTGTAGTTAACCGAACTTAACAAGTAATTTAATTTCTGATGAATGAAATAAATTCAATATATTTCAAATAAACACTTTTGCAGAGATATAATTTTCACTTACTATTATTGTAATAGGCTGTATTCAACCCATAAAATAAATATTTGCATAATAGCATATTCGAAAATTACGAAAGATAGATTAGCATTTAATGGTTTCAAGTGCCACCTTGACTCTTCGCGGTATTCAGGTAATGCCATCTATTAAAACGCCGTATCGTGTAATTCACACGACAGATTTGGAACACTACACTGCTATGTGAATTTCTCTCGCATAATTGCCCCATTGTTGTAGAAGAGCTAAGCCTACTCTCTATAGAAACGGCGACAAAAATCTCCCAATTACCTTACAGCGCCATTTCAGCTAATAACAATAATATTACCATCGAAATTTATGGAGCAATTCGACGAGGAATAATCTTTCTACATTGACGCACTGATTTAAATAATAAAATTGAACTGTTCCTCTTCCCACCCTAGATTTACAGTGTGACTCATTCGCGATATCTCTCGTTCATAAATACCCACTATGTACTGGTGTAATTGTAATCCTAACGTGTCCGTCAATGACCGTGTAACAATATTTATACAATTTCTAGAATGGAAAACGTAGGTTTTAAGTATTACTGTATGCAAATTCAGTATCTCAAACACTCGTCCATCTTCGACCCATACGTTTGCTTACTTAATGTTTGCCTCTCGCAAGAAGCGAATTATTATTTATTTGGACGCCAGTGTTAGCGAAATTGCAATAATGAATAACATCGGTCATTTTGAATTGACATGGGCACTATGAATTCGATACACGAATAAGATACAATTCAACCCACTTTTTATACATTAGAATTTCAAAGTTAAACAATTGTTACCACTACATCAATACTCAAAAATACCCGCTCTATGCATCATCTGCTAACTTGCCAAATTAGCATCATCCCGAGCGGTGAAAGACCAAACTATCCGACCTACGATGCTATTTAATCTAAAAAGGCAACATCTAATTACGTTATCTTATCTCCACGCCATAATTACATAATTCCTCCCAGTATAGCGTTTCCTGTCCCCGTTTGTGATAGAGAGTATATAAGTTGTCTACACTTATCCTATCGTTGCTGTTGTACAACCGTACTTCAGGTAAGCCATGTGCTCCTTAAACCAGTTTATGCGGAGCTTCTAATTTACCCAACATACTTTTTAACACAATCATGATAAGTTACATACACTCTACTTTTTCCAGCATACCTTTACGATTACTCAATAATGTTTTTAATGTGTTGTTAGACTGAAAAACCAGTTACATACCTGGTCTATGTAAAGTGTTTTGAAGATCTCTAGTAAGTTAACAGAAGGGCAGCAAAATTATTTTTCAGTCGTTGCTCTCGCTAAAAAAACGAAAATAAAAGGATTTTTTTAGAGAATCCTAGAGAAGACACTCTTCTTAGGGCACTTTTCTGAATTTATGTAATTACATATTCACCATTTTGATCCTACACCTTTTGTCATCTTTTTGGCAGTAGCATTATTCCACGCTCGTAAAACTTCTGATCCTTGCTCGCAAAAAACTAATCGAAGTCAGTTTTGACGGTTTCATTTGAAGTAGAGGTCTTGACGTTCAAAAAACTATCTAGAGACCAAAACAAGTAATATTAAGAAGGTGCCAGATCTAGAGAGTATGATAGGTAATATAGTACATCCCATCCAAGCGGTAAAAGCTTTTAGCGAAGTACCAAACTGACATGCGGTCTCGTATTATCTTGGTGGAACACTATACCTTTTCTACTGATCAATTCTGGCCTTTTGTGTTTGAGTGAATCATGCAATTTGTTCAGTTGATGACAGTACACTTTAAAATTGATCTTGGTACTCTCTCAAAAATGTTGGAAAGAAATTTTGCAAACTTGCAAAAAATTTTGCACTTTTGCAAAAAAAAATTGCAAACCAGTTTTGACATCGGCATTCTGTCAATACATCTTCTCCATACACATCGACTAATTCTTTTCTCGCTTTAACGGCATTTTTAGTTTTTTTTTAATAAAAAAGCAACGTGTGCCGAAAATGCTGTTTTTGATTCTCCATGTTTAATAAGACACGAAAAGAAAACAATTGCACAGAACCGAACAAAATATTTTCACACATTTGCAATGTCAGCTGTCAGAATATATAATACATATACGGTTTAGAATGAAGTCGGCTGGTTAAAATACAACTACTGCATCTGCTGTGAGAAAAATGAAATTACTTTTCGAACAACCCGATACGTACTGTGGATTAGATTGTCAACTAATCATCAACATTAGCCCTTTCCGTATGAAAGATATCGAAAATGGCATCCATTCATGTGGCGTACTTGTACCATACCTTTGGGAAGTACTCCAGCTTTTGACTATCCTGAGATTCGATCTCATTCATAGAAAGATCTACTATGAACGGCGAGACGCAATTACCCATAAAGTCAATAGTCCTGAGTAATCTCTTCGCTTAAGTTAACAAAGTTACATCGAACTAAATTAATACGTCCTCTTCTTGAGACCTTTTAATAAACTCTAACGAATTTTGGACCGAAAAATGACGCAAGAGAACTCGGTCGATAACCACTTATGTAGATAGTATGTAGATAGTATGGAAATTGATAGCGTATCAATGGACCGCTCTGTCTTCCCAGGTTTGTGTATTTTAGGAAAACAATACAGCCTTTGCATCATGGACATTTGCATTACTAACTGCTATTTTATATTTAACTGTGTTGTTGACAAAGTTATCGCAATTTTCAAAGTGCTTATAACTTCATTTATCGTGGTAAGGATTTTTGTTATTAATGGAATTATGTAGTCCGGACTTAATCAGGTTATCAACTTGTTTGAAGTCAGATTATCAGTTTTGTTTTGACTGACATTCCTTCCTTGGACAGAAATAACTTAATTCAAACAAATAGCAATCTTTTGAATTCTGCAAGCCTGTCTTAAAAGTGCTATTAGAGAGGCAAAGAAACTTAAAATTTGGATTTCATTAACACCAACCATCCAAACAGATAATGTAGGTCTAGAACTGTGGCTGATGTATATGTTAATTCTGGTCTATCCATCTACATGTGAATAAGTAGAGTCATGTATATACAAGTAAATTGCTGCTGGTGTCTAGTACAAATTGTTATAAGATGATTCTCCTCTATTTAAAGTGACCGAGTGAAAAAATGGTGTTCTTTGTGGATGATTGCTTTATGTACAACAGGCTCAATTGGTAGATAATGAAATAGCATATGCATATATATTTCCTGATGATTTATGATATATGATTTTATTAATAATTATTTGGAATAAATATTTAACTTAATGTAAAATGTTTTTATAATTTATTTTATTTGTTCCACTACATTCCGCTCTTCGGTTATATTTAGAAGCAATATACCTCAAAGTATAGTCACAAAGTAAAATCATGCTTTACGAAGGAATTTATTGGTGAGGGTTTTTAAAGTTACTTCCACTAAAGGTTTATGAATACATCTTTAAACGTACTAACTTTGACATGCAAAAATGAAGATGTACTGCGAATTACAATTACGTGTAAACATAGCAATAGTAGGTATGGATGGCGAAACTCCCTCAGGCAACCCTCGCCCTAAGTGGTAGTTAAATATAAATGTTGTTGGTGTCTTTTAAAGGATTATTTGTGACAAAGGTATGCATAGATAACAAGCCTTAAGCACCTTAAAACACTACATAACTAAAATCGACTACTCTTTTCAATTAATTAAATTTTAAATAACAGTTTAAGACAGTTAGTACATAAAAATACTATACAGCTTAGATACGTTTTTCATGCAAATTTTTCAGACGACTCTCGTTCCTGTTGGTGAAATAATACATATGGATGAAACTTGGTGATGAATTAATTTAAATAATTTGATTTAAGTAATGTGACTTATACATAATAATGCATTTTATTTAGCTTAATTTTGATTTTACGCTTTCTTCCACCAAAGTTAACAAAGTGTGATAATAACAATGTTGTATTATTATAGACAAATGTTGTAGATAAATGTTGTAATTATCTTTTAAAGAATTATTCGCGATAAAACTATGTATAGATAATAAATCAGAAGCACTAAATAACTAAAATTTACTAAATTTTTAATTGATAAATTAATTAAATTTTAAACAACAGTTTAAGTCAATTAATACATAAGCATAACCAAAAATCTTAGGAGAAGTTTGCATGCAACTCTCAAATATAAATAATTAACTCATTTTAGGAAGATGACATACATACACTGGATATTCTTGGAAAATGTTCGATTAGTTTTTTAGATATTAAATCATTCATCCCTCCCTTTTAAAATGTTTTAAATTTAATATACAGCTTCTCTTGATTTCGGTTTCAGTCGACCTCAGTCTTCGATTTGTTCGAGCTCAATGAGTTAGTTCTTACACAGCGCCAAGTCTTACGTTTTTATTATTGTGTTAACAACTAAGGAATAATTAAAAAAGATATATTATTTCAAAAATAAATGAACATTTCACACAATGGGGAATAATAAGTTGCTAACGTACTTACGTAGTCATCAATATAAGCCGAATCGGGATTCGTAAAGTAAATAGACGAATAATTTAATATAATAGATCACATCGAGGCAAAATAAACACACGAGATTCTTTCGGCCCAGCATCTGTAGTGTGGTTCGTCCTTTTATTGCCCCTTTGTGTAATCCTCGAACGCAGACAGACGGTCCTTGGCGCGTCCAGGGGTCTTCGGTGATGGAGAACACGTCGGGGGCCGCACACATCGTAGTCCACTTGACTAATGAACGTGACCACTGTGTGCTCGTACCTGCTGTATCAGCTCAAAATCTACCACCAGAAGCTCAGCGAGCTCTTTTTATTCCTGAAAACATCCTTACACAACAGACGGCTAACAACGACGGTAAACTTACCTGTACTAGTAGTTCTTTTAAGGACGTTGGCTAAATTAATTGTGTGAATTCATTAGGCAAATGAAACGTAAATGGAACGAAGAAAGTATGGGCTATCGAAAGTCGCCTGAAATGTATACTGGAGTAATTAGCAAAACGGGCTACACTTTGCGAGCAGCAGTTTACAAATAACATGTTCATTTCACACAATCATGTCTAATCTAAAAGCATTTAGATTTTAGACATTTTCTCAACCATAAGCTACATATTTTATCTACATTCTTCATCAAAGTAAAGTTTGTATAGAAAGTATAGAAACTAGTCTTTGTTGATAGTTTTTCTTTAACTTTCTTTGACTTTAGAAGGATTTATGGTTTTGTAGTGGACCGAACCAAGACAACGACTATTTTTCTTACGTTCATTCACTGACATCAAACAATCATAAAGTTTAATATTTAGTTCGGACGTACGAATTGAAAATTTATTTGAGGAGTTGATGGCCTAACTTACTATTTCTAATTTTTAAGAACTATCTTAATATTAAAAGATAAAAGATTATCAAAAATGACTGATTTGTAACCATCCTAAATACATACATTTAATCCAACTACAAACATAGCAATTCAACAAACCTTATCAATACAACGAATCCTTAAGACCTTCGGGAATTTTATCAAAAATATATCATCAGGTTATTTTTCAACTACATATAACAAATTAACAACAAATACTAATAAGTATTCAACATCTAGTAAAGACATAAAGTAGTGAGAATAAACGGATTCTAGACCATACCTTCTTACCATTTGAATCTCCCACTCTAAAGTGGGTACGTGTGATGGGCGATCGGTAAAGTAGGTACCGACCAAACCCAGGTACCTGCTTTACCGGCCAAAGTCAGATATTTTACCAACCCAACCGGCCTCGGTGATACATGATGTTGTCTATTATTTATACCCCTGCGGTATGGGTGGCGTGCAACAGATTCTTCACGCCAGAGGGAAAACATTCGCTATTTTAGTGAATCGGTGATATATTGCACTGTCTAGTACTTACGCCACCGCGATACAGTGTGGATGCACATTTACGAATGAAGCAAATAAAACGAAATTATAAAGGATTTGTTTTTTTGTATTAAAAAAACCTTATTTATACTAAAAAAAATATTAAAAATTGTCAAATTCGAATAAATGTGTATGATTTGGTTTACCAATATACTTGTCCGCGTTATATATCAATCCAATCCGACTGTGGGTTTCTCGATCAATTCAATCAACTCATCGATTATGCTTTCGGTAATTCTCGTAGGCAGGAAGACAACTCCCTGCTCCAGTTCCACTAACAATGTTGAAAATTTAGATTCTTTAGAGTCGGAACAGAATGCGCCTACCTAACTTCTACGTCGCCAGAGCTAATTTCATAGGTTTATGAGTGCAATTAGTTTCTCCGTTTACCTTGTTAACCTTCCTGAGAAGGTAAAGCTCTTCAAACTGGGGTGGTGAGGTCGCTTGACCCGAAAAAAAAGGACCTCCGATGTTGATACCAAAACCAACAATTTTTTTTCTTAATACTTCAGGCATATTCATGGTTAATGATGAGAAAGTAGAATTGTTGTCAAGCTCTTGAAGTGAACTGTGTCGTGAAGCGTACAATTCACGGTTTTATATATATGTGCAAAAACATTGCGTCAGTGTCATTAACATTCGCAGATGTAGCACTTTTCGATGCTCTATTTGCAGCTTAAATCGCAAGATCCGTTCGTTGTTTTCGTGTTTTGCGTCAGTGCTCTTGAAATTCCACAACGCAGCACATTTACAGCTATGATTTCCTTTGTTATCGAAGGTTTGCTTAAGTCGTAAAATCCGCCTACTGTTTCGTGCACATGGGTTTAATATCATGTATTGGGTTTCGAGGTTCGAAGAGGTTCGAAGGCATCTGACTGATTATGAACAATTAAAGAAGTTACGATATTAGGAGAACTTGTTATCTGTGCCTTACGTATTTTGACTAACTTCGCGGACTGATTTGATGTATAACCTTTTCCAAATATCGATTTGTGGCTGCTAATTCTCACAAGTTGACCAACATTTATATTGCCCCAAAGTCTTGAGATTGCTGTATAAACTGTTTAGCGATTGATGTGTGCTATTAGTACTAGGGTTGGGCATCGTTATAGTGGTTAGTCATATCCTGTCAGATATCAGTCTACGTATGATTGCCTCTGAAATTAAAATATTCACGAATTGATGCTTTCAAAGTTCGAATTACGCACTCGACCATCTACGCTTTCATAATGCTATACGTAGAATAATAGTTAACATTATTACCATCCAATAACTCCTTATCTGTAGCGTCGTAAATTTCAATATCTGCGTCAGATTGTAAAGTTTCGAGTATTCTACCTTCCCCAAATATAATAACAATTTTCGTATTTCAACCCCAGTTTTATTTTTGAAATGTCTCGTCCAGAGATACTTTGGGAAACAAGCAATTACATGAAATATATATATTTGTATTGTTTATTGGATCTAACATAGATATATCTGCTAAATTGACTTGCTGTAGATCATGCCACGAATAATAAAAGACTGGAAGATAAAATGCAGTCTTTCATCGCTCCTGATGATGCTAACTTGGTTAGCGAAACGTGCATCAAGCATTCATTTTCATATTTTGGTGCAGTGGTGATATTCGGGGGAATACCGAGGATGGCTCAGCACAGGTCATTTCTTTTTCGCTGGGTAAAATATATGGTTAACAAATAGTGGACGTACTCTGTTTGCTTAGTTCTCCAACGGGTTCGCTCAACGGAATTTATTGAACAGGCAGTTTGAACAGTTCATCAGATCATTCGAGGGATTCTTCTTGGAAGTTTGCGAACTGCTCTGTTTTAATATTTTGGTTGTATTTAACAGTTTTAACTACCTCATCTCGCGGCTTACTTATAGATGCATTTAGGTGTCCCAATTCCCTTTCCTCTCCTTCCTTTCTCATTGTAATAGCTAAGTACTTTCGTATAATTGTATCGCTAATACTCGCATAAATTACATCTCTGTCTACTATATGGATTTTTGTATACGTCTAGGCTGTGTAGCGGGGAATGTAGAAGACGACCATAATCAATTTTTAAGTATTGTTTGTTTGTGAAATATAGTTTTGAAATTGATATTTTTCATTTATTAGAAAGTATAATAAATTTATAATATTATATATATATATATATATATATAACAGAAATTTGTCACCAATATAACTCCATAAGCACAAGGTTTTAAACAAATTCCAAAAACATGTTGAAGGAGGTTAATTTTTGAATAAAAAACTTTTAATGCAATCTCATCCCTGTAGAAAACATGACAACCCTTATAAAATTTATCCATTGCATAAGGGGTCGAGTGATACCTTATTGAAAACCTCTTTTCATTTTCTCCATAACTATGATGTTATTTTTTTGTGTGGAGGTAAAAATGACATTTACCTAGCCATTCTATTGGTCCCCTTCGCCCAATCCATCGCCCAAGAAAGTGTTGGTTTAAAAATTCTCGAACCCTAATACCATAGTGCGGGGGTGGACCATCTTGTTAGGAAGTAATTTGGTCTTCGATTAAATTGTTATTTTGCAAGATATCGGTTACCATAGGATCAATGTAGTTTCCCACTCACAGTATTAGTGGTACCTGTTTATTGTCGCATTCCACAATCTAATATAAAATGACAAACGGCAAAACAGAATAACAGTATGCGGTACTACATAGCGTAACTAAACCTTGAAACATGCAATACCGGTAACAACCCGTTACGCAATTATAATCAATAGTATGCATCTATTCATTCAGATAATAGGATAACACTTCTAGATCTCACTATTTATAACATGTTGGATGAAGGTTTATTTTGTTTGGTGCAGTACTGACGTGATTATTTCAACATTTCACTTGATGAATGAGTTTCGCATTTGAACTTAGTCGTATGGATAATATACTTTATTGTTGCATTTTCTCAGAATAACGTTTCATACCGGCTCAAACAGCATTATAGCTCACATGAATTGTCGGCAAGATTACAAAGGAGCAAAACATATGATATATGACAGATAGGGTTAAGGTACAGTGAAATTGCGTATTATGTGTTACATTATGGTTCTTGCACAAGCATTACCTGACACGTACTGACATTAACGTGGGCTCAGGTATTATTTTCTACCACGAGTTTTTTTCTAGTTCATACGCAAATGATATATAATAAAGATAAAAGAGTCATTGATTAATGATTAAAGAAAATATTTCATCGAAATAATATAAAGATAGAGAAGTATCAATAGAGTAATTATATAAATTTTCATTTCTATCTTGCCCCAAAAAAGTATTTTTTTATTTAACAGGTGGAGATGGTCACATCATCAGTAATTTTCTTCCACGAGCTTACTCAAATTATACTCATATTGAAAGATCCCTTATTTTTACGAAAAATGTATACTAACGAATTGATTATTTGTCTACTTTCGTTTCGTAAAACTGTTTTAAAGAAGAGTATTTCAAAAAAGTCATATTAGCACTGATTGAGTCTAAAACAATTTACGACAATGGTTTTGACCCGACAAAATATACTTGCCATTTCCAGGAAGAGTTTAAGAGACTATTCCATTATTTTTAACCCATTAAACTATTTAAAAAATAGTTTAATCCGTTCAATTAGTAACAGTTTAATGATATGCTTTATTAATCAATTATTTAGCAATAACAATTGCAAAAAGAAATCCGTTAATATGTGTACTCCTGTTTGTAAAAATTGCAACACCCTGAAGAAGTCACGCAATTGGGGTAAAATTTACAGTAAGTGCAAATTACGGTGTGCTCCTCAAATGATTAGAATGTCAGAGTTACACTTTTGCTTTGTAAATGTAATCGGTTATTTGTATCAATACAGTTCGTTTGTGATATTAATTCAATTCAATTCGAATGCATCCTACATGGCGTTGCAATTTTTACAAACAGGAGTATATGATTTTCCCTCTGCGTTTTGAATTTTTTGCTTTCTTTCCTAGCATTTTTTAAAATTAATAAATCTTTTCCGTACTTTCATTTAGAAACTACTTAAAATATCGTTCCAACTTTTAAGTAGAAATATTTGTGTATGTTAAACGAAAAAAATGATTGCCGAATGTATTAAAAATATACATTGTGCATATTTGGCAAGAAATGAGCCTGTTTATATTTCCATTTGAAAAACTACACTTTGTGTAAAAGCTTATGCTCTTTAATTTAGTGCCAATCCCCTTGAGTGCTGCTAGCTTGTATTCCTCCTTTTCGGTATTTTCCTACAGCATCCTTCCACGTTACCTTGGTCACCCTTCGTGCCTTTTAATTGATATTTTACGTGTATCTTTTAATTGCCACCATTAGTTTATTTCCGTCACGTTAGTTTTCTGGGGCTTTATAAAAGGTTTCTTCAAGATCTACCAGTGCTAGACATGCCTCTTTTCTCTGTCTTGATCTTTTATTAATAATCTGTTTCAAAGTGAATGTTTGATATTGTATAATCTAAGCTTTAGAAGACCACTCTGTGATAAGGTTCTATAATCAGTGCCTATAGCCATTTTCTATTGAACTCTTGTGTACTTTAAGTCTCTCACAATATATGATTCCTCAGAAGTTTCGATAGTCCTTTCGATCACCGTTAGTAGGTGATCGAAACTCCTTATCTCCATTCTCCTTATCTCGAGACGACATCTTCATTAGAGAGAAGAAGATAAGAGACCTCTCCTTATGGATATATTGTTTCCAATTTCCATTTCATTATGGGTTCGATAATTCTTGATTCCTAATTGACGAGAAATGTCTTTTTCATATGAGTATTTAGTCGACATGTTTCAGATTATTGCTATTTTCAAGACTATCGTATGCGGAGTTGTTTTCTATTGCACTTATATGGTGGGTTATTGTTTTATTAAAGAAGTTTAATTTTCTGGAATATAAGATGAGAACTGGTATTTACCTGGTTATTTATTGCGGAATTGTTTAATGTTTCTCTGAATATTTCTATGTTTACGTGAATATTGAGCTTTTACTTTTACCTAAAACTTCTATGATTTTGAAATTCTACTCTCTATTGCCAGATATGTGGGAGTTTTTGTGGAGATACTTTGCATAATTGGAATTAGGCAGAGTATGCCTATTATGTCATCTACATACCTGAAGCATGCTTTTATTTTATATTTTCGCCAATTTCCTTATTTCTTTCCCCTTCAATTTTTTGTAGGAATCTTTCTGATAATATTCCTGATAGTAGACCTCCCATAGGAAATCCGTCGTCCTGTATATATTGTTTGCTATTAAATTGGAGATAATTTGACTTCTTTTGTATCATCTTCTCGAGTGAATTTTTCTCCGAGTATGCTCATAGTTTCTTGTATCAGTATGTTGGTGTACATGTCGAAAGATACTACTTTCGTGTTTTTGTTAATGTTTATACTTTTCAACTTATCTATTAGATCCGTGCTATTCGTTATTGTATAGCTGTCGTTTAGATGTATCGTGCTTTTGAATTTTCCTGTAAAATATTGGGAAAATCTTCATGCTGGCGCCATTGTGAAATTTACTAATGGTCTTACAAGCATGTCCTTTTTGTGTATTTTCGGTAATGCTTTCAATATTGGTACTTGAGGGTTCATGTTAATATATTTATATCCTTCGCCTTCTTATGGAATTTGTTTGTAGGGGTATTTTTGAATTCTAGGCAATTATTATTTTTTATAAATTCTTCACTTTTTACGATGTACTGTTCTTTGTTGATGATAACTGTTGTGTTGCCTTTGTCTCCTTGGACTAATATTGCATTATTTTATTGTAATTTCGTTCTAATACTTTTTATTGTTCTCTGTTCTTGACGGATTGTACTTTTAACTTTGTTCTGTTTGTTTTCGATCTGTTTAATTATGTTTTCTATTTCTTGTAGAGGTATGTGTCTTGACCTTTATTGTATTTCAGTGAAGTTCAGCGTAAAGCTGCTCTAACTTAACCTTCTAATTGAGAAAAAATTCTACCAAAACACAGAAAAAACATTTAATTATTTATTGCTTATGAAACGTCTATAAGCTTTTGTTTGAAGTCTAATACATAATGAAAAATAGCGATATTGCATGTGCCTTAGAATCAATCATGTCTCTTCTCATCACTTCACCCGCTCTAAAACACCCCCGTTACACTCCGTGAGAAACACCCCGCAACGTGTGTCTTGCTGTCAACTTTATGCCTTCAATCCAGCAATTCATTCCGTTTTTGTAGTAGCCAGTTGAAAAGATGTCTTCGAAATGCCTTCAAACCCATTATCTTAAACTGATGAAAATGAACGTTTAAATAGCTCCATATAATGAAGGGGGTGTGTCAGTGACCCTTTATATCTAAGATTCAAATTATGAACATCTGTACGATATGTAACATTATTAGCAAGGTATGTTGGCACTCCACTTGTCAGGATTTTGTGATAAAAAGCACCGGTATGCAGATATCTTCTGCGCTCCATATTCAACCATCTAAGGTTCGACAACTTATGCGTCAGTCTTTCATACTTCCGGATACCGAAAATAAGTCTAATGCATGCTTTCTGCGCTCTTTGTATACGGCTGCGGTCCGCCAGTGTTAAGCACGGTCCATAAATGATATCACAGAAATTAAATCTAGACAAGACCAATGATTCACACAGTTTTCACGGAAATATCAAGAATGTGCCTATTTGGGAAGATAGTTTATATTTTAGCGTATCTTGCTTCAATACATTGGGTAGTATGTTTGTGGAAACGAATATTTGGTTCCAGAATCAATTCGAGATTCCTAGCCTCAGTGACTACTGGAACAACAGTATTATTTATATTAATTTGCACAAACTGTCTATATCTCTCGATATCTCCTTTCCGTTCAAATATTAGTACCTTAGATTTTAAAGGATTCACCTGCAAACAATGGCTTGTAGCTAATTGATAGAGGTTGTTCAATTCAAGGCAGATGCATTCAAGTGCTTCAATTCGCTTTATTAGATCAAAGGATGTGTACACCTGACTATCATCTGCATCAAAATGTACAGATGATTGTTGAAACAATTTATAAAACTGAAATGTATAGACGGAGAACAAAGTAGGTGATAGAATTAAACCCTGTGCAACCCCTCTGCACATTCCCCGCCGTCCGGACCTGCTGCCGCTGAGGTTGACAAACTGTTCTCTACCATCCAAATAAGATTTAAAGAAGCCTATTGTCGACGAATGTAACCCGACATGTCTCAGAACAGCCAACAGTATTTTATGGCTGACCATGTCGAAAGCTTTGGAGTAGTCCACTAACACCAGCACCGTCATCAGTCCCCTGTCAGTGGCTCTAAGAATGTCGCCTGTCACACTCAACATGGTGGCACTACAATCATATCCCAACCTGAAGCCCGACTGTACAAGGGGCAAAACATTGTTCGTCTCCAAACAATCTTTAATCTGAGTTTACAATCTTCTCTAGGATTTTCGTCATTGTTGGTAATATGCTAATAGGACGCAGATCATTGAGCTGAACCGGATTACTACATTTGGGGATAGGATGAACTATTCATCAAAAATGATCTTCTCATTGTTTAACTAATTATTCCCAATTGTTTGCCAAAGACTTCCAAAACATTTTGTGTGGAGTTTGGTATAATATTTTTCACTTTTATTTTCTGTTTCTTTTATACAGTGCAATTTTGTAGTGTAGTTGTTCCACATTTGTTTCTTGAGACTAACTTTTTTAACTAACTTGGTTTTTAATTTTCTCGTTCTACCATATTACTTGTTTTTTGTTGCTTTTTGTAATTGCTCCATATACTTGTCTAGCTGCTTTAGCTAATAAATATTTTTCGGCTCATTACTGCATTCTATTCCTTTATTTGCAATTTCTTCATATTTTCTTCATTATAAATACAGTCTATATTTTCTAATGGCACTATTTCTTTCTGACCCAATATATGTGGTTACCTTTGCATAGTCTCTTTTTGCTTTTCTAATCTGAGTTACAAACAAGCTGTACTCACTAAATATTTCTGTATCTCTTCTTACTTTTGGTATCAATTACTGCATTCATAATGTTTCTTTAGTGAAGAACATGGTCCATTACTGACTTTGGTTTAGTCAAACAAGATGAACACGGTACACACCTGTGTGGTAGTGGAGGGATAATGGAGGATCTTTTACTGAGGTCAAGTGAATGGATAATTTGGATAGGAAGGTAAAGGTGGATTTTATACTGTGAGGGCGTAGGAATCTGCTAATGCGGTTAGACACGTTTTGGATAAATGGTAGGAATTTCATCTTTTTAAGATGGCTAAAGAATATAAAGAAATCACAGGAGATCATGTATATCGATTACGGAAGGCAGGACACCATAGCAGTGATGCTTTTGGCACAAAATTCACAAAGGAACAATAACTTCCGAGCATGTGCATTATCAGGGTGTAATTGACATGGCAGTTATTTCACCCCAAATCTGAACGTTTTCTTGGGATTGCTTCACGAAAATAGCGTAGAATTTTCAACTACCTACTACTCCCCATTGACCATACGTCCTGATGGTAGGGACTCGTGGCACACTATGTCGTTGAAATTGAAGAAATCAGTGAGCAGAACCTCCACATTCGACCGAACTTGACCAGCTTTTTTCAGGCTGTGCTCTTCAGGAAGCTTCTTACGATAGAGTCTTCGTTTCGACGTTATGTTCATACACCTCTGTTTCATCACCGGTTACGACCCGTTTGAGTAGCCGTAAACGTTGTTGACATTCAGTAACTCCTGAGCATTGGTTTTGGTTGCAATTTAGCTATTTCGGAACAAATTTACTGCTGCACGTCCCATGCCGAAACCACCCGAAAATGTTGCTTTGATTGAATCAAATGATATGCTAATCATTTGCACTTGTTACTCAAAACCATATGATAGTTCTATACTTCCTCTCTTTGTAGATTAAAAAAAGTTATCATCTTTACCCATTATTTTCTGAACTACTACGTGATTATAGAATTATAATAAAGCGTAAATACCAAACTACTACTAAGACCGTTAAAAAACGAGCATGCAAAGCATAATTGCGTTAAAATAAGTAAACTATATGAAATATACTTATTTTACCGCAGAAATTGGTACCAATATACTGATGTATGTGTATAATTTTCTGAAGCCTGGACAAGTGCGCATGTATATAATTACATGTTATAGAATGTTATCGACCAAAGTGATTATTTTTCATACACATATATTACTAATATATGACGGCTCATGTTCTATTTATAATAGGTTATCGACCAACAGGACGCAGATGTTTTAGTGATTTGTGATTTCGTATTGATTTCATATTAATCATTAGATATAACCTATTGCGATGCCAGTTACGCGGCTTGAAATAGAGCCCCCAGGTACAAATGAATAATTCTGAATCATAAATTCATAACGACGACGGCGTAATATAAAGTACACGTGCTAGATGTAGCGCTTCCTATATAGTTAGTGTCATTATTAGCAATATATAAAAATTTCATAAACGAATAATTGAAAACAATATTTGCATAAGAACTAAATATATCACAAACAATACTACTAGCGCACCGCAAATTTTAGGGATAAGAAAAATTCTATAACCAATATAGTGATCATGCGCTCTAGAGAAGATGCTAAAAACTGTCACAAAAGATTTACAAAATACCTACTTAGTTTATATTAAAATTCGGCTTATAAAGAAAATTTTCAATTTACCTTGATGTATAGGTCTGTACAAAAATAAAACAATTACATTTTAGGTTTCATAAGTACACAAGCATATTATTTTAAATCGACATCAAAGAAGGAAATTTGTTAATGATAAATATTTTATTTTTACGGTCTATCATATGGACAATTATAGTCCATATGGCTTATACATTTTTATAATTCTAACAATTCGTTTTCATTTGAAGAATTCAACATGGATCAATATCTCTCAAAATTGATTTATATTGTTTAATTGCATACTTTGCTAATTGCTAAATACTTTTAATAAAGACTAAATTCTTACTTGCTGTAAAAATAAATATACAAAGAAAAACACAACGTGTTCTGCCAAATTTCAAAACAAATATTAAAGAAAACAAAATTTCTTTTAGTGCATATAATAGTACATGCGATATATCATATACTTTGATGATCGTACAATTCTCTTTGATTTTAGATGACCATACCCGTACCAAGATATATTTGTAAGTATCCCAGCGGATAATAATTCCTAGTACTTTGGTAATTCATCACCACTTGTAATATATGTTTAGTATTCTTTACTTTCTTGTCAATGCCTTTGAATTTATAAGCATTCGAATCTAGTCTTATATGTATTATGTGTTTATCAAAAGGAACTCTCTAATAATTATTAATTTCAACGACATGAGACACCACCTTCACATCCAGCTTTTGGAATAGCGTTTTGAATCTTGTGATTTCAATTATATGGATTACATTATAACACGACAAATATTAGGTAAATTAATTTAAAGTTGCAAAGGTGGAATTTACAAAGGTAATTGGACACAGAAGTAACGTACATAATCTTTTCTATTTTTTTCCAATCATAATTTTTTCTATTTTTTTACATAATTTTCATTTAGAGTGATGAAGCGAGTGTTAAAGTAGTATCGCAAATATTGGATTACCGTTTACAATGGCCAATAGATCGCAAATGGTAATCCAATACTTTCGAAAGCAACTGACCAATATTTATAGAATCACCAAAGTTATACGTGTGATATTTTCCACCACTACAAATCTAGATCAGGCATGAATTTACAAGGAGTTGTCTTAAAAGTCTCTTTCAAGTTTTATGTACATTTTGCTAAATTGGGTGTTCCTTTATTGACGATTATTTAAAAATCGGTCAGTATTAAAGTAATTCAATATTTATGTAATATACCTATAGTATTTATTTATATATCCACTATTCTTCCTCTTATATTTTTACCCTTCTTAATTATATACGTATTAAAAATCAATGATATATTGTGTTATTTATTTAAACGGTGATATATGCTGTAGTACCACTATGATATAGATAGACTTATCAGTAGAAAAGCTAAATAACATACTCATTATATCTCCGTTTTATAGCCAGGTATATTGAAATCGATGATTGTGGTAGAAAGAAATAATATCCTTCCGGCTTAAATATAATATATTTGCTTGACTAGTTTCGATCTATTTTAAAAGATCATCTTCGTAAGCGTATGTTAACAAGTTTTTTTGGTTTTGTTGGGTATTACATAGTTCTGCGAGTTGTTTATTAAAGCACTATTAAATGTGTAATGTTTGAACCATTCAACCATTACACATTTAACAGTGCTTTAATGGTTAGTAGCGGGTTAGTAAATAATCCGCAGAACTATGTAATACCCAAAAAATCAAAAAACTTGTTAACAAGCGCTTCCGAAAATGATCTTTTAAAATAGATCGAAACTACTCAAGCAAATATATTATATTTAAGCCAGAAGAGTATTATTTCTTTCTGCCATATTCATCGATTTAAATAACATACATTTTTTGCGTTTTTGTTATATTTTTCTCTTCTTTGCTTTTATAAATATTTTTTGCTTACATTTTTCAATTAATTCTGAAAAAAACATATTTTAATAGAATACGCGCGTGTATTATTCTTGAATACTATATTGTTAATCATGGTAGAAA
Source organism: Coptodactyla brooksi (assembly GCA_033557675.1). Lineage (NCBI taxonomy): Eukaryota > Metazoa > Arthropoda > Insecta > Coleoptera > Scarabaeidae > Coptodactyla > Coptodactyla brooksi. Next base: position 2,527 of record JAWQRM010000453.1, on the reverse strand, counting down.
AGAGAGGGAGGTGTAGATGTTTAGAAATACAAATTATTATTAAATGTTTTATATGATGATAACAGCTTTTTTATTATTCCTTTACTATTTATTTTTCAGTTAGATACTACAACAATTAACAGTGACCATAGTTCACTTTACAATTCCGGTTAATGCCATACAGTACCGTCGTGGGATTAAATTTTTACACACAGAAGAGAAAGTATCGCTTTTACTATTTCATTACGCCGTAGGCCAAAGTCGTTATTTGTTTCATCGTTTACGTATCCCAACGAAGCATTTAACGCCGCCATTATTGCAATTAGGGGATACACATCGTTCCCATACTATTAAGCAATAACAGGGTCCGTTAACGGTTTGTTTAAATGCACACCGTGAAACATTTATTTCAATTGTGAAAACAATTATATACCACCCACTCAAAGTCGTCCATCTGAACTGACGCATATCGAAAGGTCAAACCGTCAAATGGAATCGTTTATATTGTGCACTTCGCTTCGGTATTTACCGGTTACTTATTTATAGGAATATCTAACCAGCATGAACTGCGTATAATTTGCCGACAATAATAGCAATTGTTCCACTAGAGTCTTGATTCGCGTAAGGTAATGTTGCCGTAAATTAAATTAGTCGGACGATAGCTATTTGCATTCTAATGCTAGTAAAGTTCCTAAACCATCAGAAAGTTATATTTCAATCTTTTATAACCATATACTTGAATGTAAAGGATAGTTCCCCACTGCAGAAAAGTGTATCAAATTTAGTTATCAAATATTGAATACTATCATAGCTCAGACGTAGTATAGATGTTTTAACACGGGTAGTAAAAGCCCTTAGGTGATAAATTTAAGTTAAATGATAAAGGCAAGGTTATTTAAAATTTGACGACAGTCCAACCTCTTGGTATGTATGAAAACAAGCCAAGATCCTTGCTTATATTTTATTGAAAAAATAATAATTCGCTGTTGAAAAAATTATTGCTAGTTCGTTAGTTCTAATTTATTAGAAGTAACATACACCTTAACCACAGCAACACCATTTTGAATCTCGGCATACGTTTCGGTTTATCTAATAAACCTTCTTCAGGTAAATGAAAACAGAAACTGTGTTTTAATACTGTTCAAAGTGGTTACCAAAATTAGGCTTTAGTTACCTTGTCATTTTTTAACTACAGGTTAAAAAGTATTGACCCAGGTATAAGGCCAGGGGCGTTATTAAATATTTTATTTTTAAAGATATCTAATAGATATAAAGAGCTAAGTGCTTTTTATACCTAATTTTAAGGTACCTACGCGTTTGTCCGATGTAACTTTTGTCGCAATTTTGTCTATGTAATTTTTTGCCTTGTCCATCGAATCATTTTATCTCTTGGATTACCTAACCAACTTTTAATGATGTTATTATTAGTAAGAGCTACTTTAAAATAGAACATTTTTAACATATTAACTAATCCTTTAGTGGTTTCATGATAGGGGAGTTTAATGAATTGCTTAGTTCGTCTTTAATTAATATTTCAAACGGAGTCTGCTTATGTAAGTTCATTTTAATTTTGTTTTTTCTTGAATCGATCATAACTGATGAGGAAACATTGTGCTTTAAATATGATCCAGAAGCTAAGCGTCAATCTGCAAAATGGAATGTCGAAAGGCGAGCCAAAACCAAAAAAATTGCGTTTTCAGAAGTCAAGAATCAAGACAATGAATTATCCGTAAGGAATTTGTTCCACAAGGTAAAACTGTCAATGGCGAATATTATTTAGCAGTTTTACATCCTTTGTGGTCAAGAATTGTATGCGTTAGGCCTGAATATCCAGCAGGAAAACAGCTGTTTTTACTGGACGATAATGCAACACCACATAAGACGTTAAAAGTTCGTATAATTTTTGAAAAAAAAATGCTGTGTGATTGACCACCCACCGTATTTGCCTGATATATTACCAGGTGACGATTTTCTTTTCCCTAAACTGAAAACTGCAGTGAAAAGATCATTTTATGATGTTATTTCAGCCATTCAAGCAGCTGTGACGCAGTACTATAAGCCATTTGTAAGGATGACGTACAAATATCTGCTTATGCATACATTGGTTCATCGTGCTAGAAAGTCTATTGAATTAAATGAAGCCTATTTTGAATAAAAAATAACTTTTAAACATAATTCAATGTGTTTTCTTTGCATATCTAAAAAATCTCATTATTTATTGTACTGTGTAGATCTTCAAGTTCACTTAAGATCTCCTATTTTGATTTAGGGTCGCTGTAAAATTACTTTACTGAGCCACTACTCTTGCTTTCATCAGAAGATGTCAAGAGGAGTGACACACGTCTGTGCTTCCTAGTGTGTAAAATTTCGCTATCATCGCTGGCTGAATTACGAATCTAGAGGGTAATATTTAGCAACAAAAAGCTATTTTTTTCATCTAACTTTTATGTCTGTTTACTCTATAATGGATTTTGATGACTGAGAAAATTGGTAAAAGATCGAGCTTGTTGCAATGAGCTAGAAATTACTAAGGGCCTTAGCGTAGGTA
>JAWQRM010000452.1:0-22524 GCA_033557675.1 Coptodactyla brooksi | reverse complement strand
GTATAATCTCTATAAAGGCTTTTATAGAGATTTACATTTCTGACACTTGCCGACTTGTTTTATATTTAAACTAGGGACAAGGTAAGAGAAAGTCATGTACGATGTACATCTAATTTTTTTTGTATTCATACGGCTGTTACGTTTACTATCTTCTCACTTCACGAAAGTAGTGATATCACAGAGTAAATGCGATGTAAAGGCTTTAAGCAGGAAAATATTTTAAATAAACAAAATTACCTGAAACAACAATACATGTAATTCTATTTTCTTAATGTTTTCTTATATAAAAGCTTGTATTACATTTACTCTGTACTTTCACTATTTCCGTGAAGTAAGTAGTGATATTACAGATAGTACACAGCCACCTATATTTATTAGTTTCGTTTTCGTGTATGTAACTTCAAAGGAAGAATTGCTCGTGATATAAATATTGAAGAAGTTCTTGGTGTAACATTAAATCCCAAAAATATACCCATATAGAAAGAGAGAAACAAGCAATGATTGACAAGCACACAGAGATAATTGGACTTTTGAAGAAAAATCTAGCAAAGTAACAATGTAATACTGGCAGCCATATCGGATAGTTGATATTGCTGGATGTCGAAAAGCCAACAAATCTCGAAGTATCAACGGAAGTTCGATAAAATGTGGAGGTTTTGATCACTGTTCACATCGATTTCAACAATACAGTGTACCATGAGTTCTTATCACTATACAGGGTGAGTGGGGAGGAGCGCACCAAACTTCAGGAGTGTATTATATACATAAAAATAATGTAAAAAAACTCATGTGTTCTTATCCGATTTGTATTTGTATTTGTTTGTTGCAGACGGCATAATTGGATCGACGATTCTGTTTTTATTTTTCATATTTAAGCCTTCAACGCCAGCCGAACAAAAGTAGCAACTCCAATTTTGAATGATGTTAATGAAAATACAACCTTTCTTTAAAAGTATTACAAATATTTTTAATCTTGCTCGATAGTTGAAAAGAAATGAATCAATGGAAGTGATTCATTTCTTTTCGGCTGTAATTTCTCGTGAATATTCTGAAATTAATAAATATTTTTATCTGACCTAATTTATTTGATGAAAGTTTTTAGCATATATAAGATATCCTTGAAAGGTATGGACAACTGTTTACCGCAGCTTCCTGACCTCAAAGTAAGATGATTTAATCCAGCTTATCTACACGCCTAGTTTCTTCGTTTAGTCGATGGAAGTTTCCAAAGACTGCAAAAAAATTAAACAACATCTTTAAGTGGCGGTGAACGATTACATCAATTTAAATGAAACTTAGGTGAATATTCTTGGCGCCTAGTGCTACACAGTAGGACAATTTAATAACGAAAATTTTTAGATATACATAAAAACGCACATTGAATTATGTTTAAAAGTTATTTTTTATTCAAAATAGGTTCCATTTAACTCAGTACACTTTCTAGCACGATGAAATAACGGATGCATAGACTTTTGTATATCATCCTTAGGCATGGCCTTCAGTACCTGCGTCACAGCTGTTTGAATGACTGAAATATCATTATAAAACGATCATTTCGGCGCAATTTTCAGTTTAGGGTAAAGAAAATAATCGCAGGGTGATATATCAGCTGAATACCGTGGATTGTCAATAACAGATTTTTTAGTCAAAAATTCACGAACTTTTAACGTCTTATGTGGTGGTATTCAGGCTTAACACGTCACAATTCCTTGTGAATCATAAAAAGTAGTCAACATTGTCTTGGCTCTTGACTTCTGAAAATGCATTTTTTTTTGTTTCGGCTCGCCGTTCGACTTCCATTCTGCAGATTGACGCTTAGTTTCTGGATCATATTTAAAGCACTATGTTTCATCACCAGTTATGATGGAATCAAGAAAATCATCATTTTCAGCAGTGTTAATGAGGTCTTACAAAGCTGTATACGAAAATTTAAAATTTTTTTTTTGCAAAATTTTTTGAAAAAAATTTAAAAAATTTTTTTGTCTGAACGAAAAATTTTTTCAAAAAGAAAATTTTATTAAAAAAAAATTAAAAAGAAAATTTGAAAAAAATTTTTTTTTCATTCGGAGTTCGTTCAAATGGTGTTCGTTCAGAAAAATTTTTTTTTTCAAAAAAAAGTATTTTTGAAAAAAGAATCCCAACAGGCACATCCCTGTCCATCTGTGATAAATTCCAGCCTCATCAACGGCCTAACTAAAAGAGGCTATGTTTATTGGTCCTGATATTAGAAAACTACTCGAAGTAGTTCTCTCGACCTTTGAAGACGTAGTAACCAAGTGGTTTGGGTAATAAGAAGGATTCGAACTTCAAATCAATCGTTGAGAACATGCTGCAGAAGTACAAAAACTTAAGCTGTTTTATGCGCTCAAAGGTTCAGTTCTTAAATTCACATTTGCATATTTTTTTCAAAATCTGGGTACTTTTTATATTAAAAATTTCTAACAAAATAAAATTTAGTATGAAAACTTCCTTCCCCATTTTCGTCTAATAAATTTACCAGTAAATATAAATTTTACTTATAAAAATTAAAGAAATTGCCTAAATATTTCTTTAATTTTTATATATTCTTTTTTTCATAAATAACTATTTTTTTATGTCAAATACTTCCTAATAATCAATTATTTTTAGTACTTTTTATATTAAAAATTTCTAACAAAATAAAATTTAGTATGAAAACTTCCTTCCCCATATTCGTCTAATAAATTTACCAATAAATATAAATTTTACTTATAAAAATTAAAGAAATTGCCTAAATATTTTTTTAATTTTTATATATTCTCTTTTTCATAAATAACTATTTCTTTATGTCGAATACTTCCTAATAGTCAATTATTTTTAGTACTTTTTATAACGGCACCCAGATAAGTGAAGAAAAGATAAGTAAGAGATGCTGTCGGGATATTAAAGAAATGGAAAGGAGGTATCAAGAGAAATGGTCTACGGTGATGGTTGACTATTGCTGGACGTTACACTGAGATGAATCCCATAAAATTGTGTATTTTATTTACACTGTATTACAATACACCAAAAAAAAGAAGAATGAATTATAAGAAAAAACACTTTAAGTCTGTTTTAAAGTTTCATGTTTTTACTATATTTTGACTATTTACAAATTTTGAAAGTTGCGGTTTATTTATGTTATATTTAAGTTGTAAGAATTTCCGACGTAATGAGAAAAAAATGAAAACCATTTTCGGATTCAGCGCTAAGAATACATAGGAATCGATTAACAAAAGTTAAAAAACGTGACACAACCCAAATTTTGCAGGCTTATGTTACAGTTGATCTACATTTCGACCATGTTAAAACCATCATTAAGATTTAAAATTCTCACAACAGTCTCTTTCGTGAGAAAAAATACTATTTCATGAGATGTATTGCATAAACGAATACAAAATAATTTCTAGAGTCAATATTACTGCACTAAGCGACAAATTATTTAATTTACAATTTCAAATTGTTAAGTTTATGATCTTTAATTCTGATTATTGTGGTTATGTAATTAGTGAGTAATTTAATCTAGTCAATGATTGTGCACCAACATTTGCGAAATTCGGATTGTTCTTGATACATTTAATATTAATTCAAAATTGCTGCCAATGGTTGGTGAGTTCTTGTTTAGATTTACATCGTACGCCAGGAATGTTGAATAATTTGATATAAATCATTAAACACGGTTTTAGTTGAAAAGTTCTGGGTAATTTTATTTGAGTAACAAAATTGAATTCTATTACAAGTAATAAATTCTTCTGTAACATATAAAATTTTCATTTTCAGTGAAAGAAGACTGTTGTAATTATTTATAGTCACGCCGTTTTAAAAAGTCTTCAGAGAAAGCTATGAGCCTTTACTTGACGACCTGTTACTAGATATACATTTTTCAGTGCTTGACAAATAAATCTCAAATTCTTGTGGTGTATTATTTAATATTTAATCTGTTGAAACATTAACAAATAAGAACAATGAAAGCTACTTACATAAGCTATGTATTAGATATATGTACCTACGCTTAAAAATATAGCTACTTTTTATATGAAACAAACATGTTTGTTTATAAATATAATCAGCTATCATAGAAAAGACAAAATGTGATAACATTTTAGATATTCTAAAAATACTTTTACGTTTTATTTAGCTTCAGAAACACCTCTACAGCGCCCACCAATTACTCGCTGCCATTTTTCAGGGCAAGTACGATTTACCCCTCTAATTATATAATAGCTTGTACCATTTCCTGTATTCGTATTATTTGATGTTCTAGATTTGCAATGTCCTCGCACGAATACATATCCGGCAGGGCATGGTAGTGTACTATTTTCTGTGTACATCATCATCGTTAATAATATTACCCAAAAAAATAGTTTGGCAATCATTATCACTGAAATACAAGTTCTTTAAACATTTAAATAGTTTGATTTATACATTTACCTTCTTTGTACGTTCGATCCTTTCTTTTTTCCCACACTTGTCTATTTGATTGTGAAGGGAAGCACAGAGTAAACCAGAAATCAGTAATTTATAATTTTCTTTTGCATTTATTTCCAATTTTTATGTAACCGTCTAAGCAAATTATTCGTATTACTTGGCCTAACGTACCGTTCGTTTTAGAACTCTTTCTACACAATCCTCTTGTAAATATTTCTCCACTAGGACAAATCTGCATAACAGTCACTACGGACAAGGATGCGAATATCAACAAGCAAATAATAAAAACACTGCTGGAAATTTGCATTTCATTTTCGAAAGAAACATTCAAGTATCCAGTCTAATGACGCGATACTTTTAACAACACATCCGAACTACACAGAATTCTGTGACCGTTATCCGATAAAAACTGATGTGGTGGGATTCAGTGATAAGAAGGCCAATGTGTGGCCTTCTATTCAGAAAATGGTCCTGCTTAGATTAATTTGTTATAGTTAATATTTACACTTATAATAACGTTTTAAGTTTTAGTAAATATCCGTACTAAACATAACGTAAAGTTAAACATAAAGTTAAAATATATTATAATTAATATAAATTGAATGTTATAACTTACGTCAATACAGTTTATCAACATAAGATATTGGATTAAGTCATCCTGTGTTTATTTTTTCTATCCCGTAAGAATTTTAATTGTATTTTGTTACATTTTGTAGACCAATAGAATTTAGAAACTAAACAGATTCATTAATAAGTACAACATTTTCTAAGTGTAAATTTCTAACAATTTCTAAGTATAACATGTTAATTACGCTGGTTATAGTATTAAAATTTACAATTAAATGTGTATAACAATTTCTCAAAATTCTTGAACACATTTTAGTAATTGTAGATTTTAGTAGGAAGATATACTCTTCTGGTTTAATGTTTTATATTTTATTCAGCTTTACCGGTTTCGGCTTTTTAAGGCCATCCTCAGAAGCTTCTTATATGTCAGATCGTTATTCTTCTGTTTAGGTTGTTCTTCATGACTTGCTGTCCGTTTGATGTAATTTATGATAGTTTCGTGAGTGTTGTGTATTGTTGTTATAGGTTTTATGTTATTGCGTTTTGCTTTTTCTGAACTCTTTAGTATCTTGACCTTCAGGTCAGTCAAAGCTGAATAAAATATAAAACATTAAACCAGAAGAGCATATTTTGCTACTAAAATCTATAATTATTTAGCCTGGAGATAAGCAGAATCTAAACAAACATTTTAATAACCCTAATTCAATTCAATTCTATAACAAGCCTGTGTAATATTCCTAGATAATTCTTCAGTACTATTAATTTTGGCAATAAACATTAATGACAATGACAATGTTATGGAGTGGAAACATAGACTAGAAGGTGTATATCGTACATAACTTTCTCTTACCTTGCTCCTGGTTTAAATATAAAAAAAATGTAAAAAATTCCATTCGTACCTGTCATCTTTTCCTAAAAATTTGTAATAACGCCCAAATGGTGCGACTTAAAACTGATATATAATAATTAAACTGACCCTCAGGTCTTACAAGGACTTCGAAAATATTATAATATACAGGATGTTTCATTTCAAAATCTGAAGTTGGATAGTTTTTTGAATAAACCGAGCACTTTGTATATTCAAAAACTATTTCAAATTGTAAAGAGTTCGATGTCATGCAACCTTTACTTGAAATTTTTTTTTTGCAAAGAGAGTAACACCCGAGATTAGGAACGAAATATCCTCTTGCCCCATATGACTGTATTTTTATCAATTATGCTTATAACTCGAGAACTGTTGATTTTAAGCATATACTATCCTTATAGTTTTTTATTTACAATTTTATGTCGATTACAAAAATATATTATGTTACAAAAAGTTGAAAAAAAAAGTTTTAGGTTAAGTACCTCAACCATATGTACAATTTTTACGAAAAACTTATTGTGACCAGATTATATAATTAGCTTGTATGTAAAGTATTGTTTTACTCAGTCTAACGTGGAAATCTAAACACGATACACGGATGGACAGACCAACCACCAAAAATAGCATAGATAGACTACAAAAAGCCTAATTCGTCAAGACCCTCCAAAATCTCGACATCGATTTTTTTGCGAATGCAATACTTTCTCTTTATACCTATCGGTTACTTTAATAATACAAAGTAAAAAAAAAAGTAAGTAATAAAGTAAACGAACCGACCACTAAATGGGTTTAATAAGATCAGTTTGACCAAGTCTAGCTTTGTCATCGAATATCGAGATACCAGTGAAATATAATTTGTTAAATTGTAACTTGATCGAATATTACGTTGCACATCTTTTAGCAAAATGATCTTTTAATAAATCATTTAGCAATATGTCGATGAAATGTCCGTTTTTATTTAAATGGTGTAGTTTAACGACATGAAAAAAGCAATCTTTAGTCATACAGACCAAAATAATAATAAAACTGCATTATGCAGAGATATTCCGTCTTTTCTAAGGTATAGTTCTGAAATAGATATATCCAACAACAATATTTTATTGCTTTTGTAAAGCAATATTTTTACATATTCTCATGCTATTATTTATACTTATTAAAATAAATAATACTGGGCATGCAGAAATTATTATCGTAATCGTAATAATACACCATGAGTGAACCTTCGGCAATAACCTAATTGTGCATATGTTTTGTTCTTTGCATATGCTGTGGCTTCGTCAATTACAATTTAAAATGGTAAAATGATCAGTACGCATGCTTATAAATATCTTTATAACTTAAGGACAACTTATTTCTATTATAAATAAATTAATAAGTTAAAAACAACTTATTTCAGTTATAAATGTCTTTATATAGAAGACATGTCTTTAAAACGAATACAGAATAAATTGTAGTTCAACCCAACCCAACACCCGCAGTTAGGGTGTTTTATTTTAATAATTTCCATACTGCAAGTTTGGTTACCTAAAATAAATAAGTAACCAAAATCATTTTTAAATGTACAGCCAGCTACCACTGAACGCAATTTAACTCGGTAGAGTAACATTAATAGTATACGTAAACATATAAAGGTTAGAGGATATGGATTTCGATATTGCCATGAACTCTAACCATGTACTTGTTCTGTCCGTGGTTAAGTTGATATTAATCTATACATTCAGACAACTAACCGAAGGTACGACGTGAATATAAATAATTGTACTTTCTTGTGAGATTGGCAATATATTTTTATGCCCAACTACTTGATGAGTTTCATATGCAAATATGTCAAACCAAAAATCAAATTAAACAATACAATCAAAATGGTTGATCAAATAAAAGTTGGTTATGATTATCGAGCACAATGCATTTATTATAATGGTTTATTTTCAAAAGTGGATTGCGAAATGAAAATGGCGACTGGACATATTGACATCAGTTGATCTATGATTAGTTTTTTCGAAACTTACCTAGAAGAAAGACCTGAATACCATATTTTCTCACAATATTGCGCTGAGATCATTAAACGATTTGGATGGTATGTGGATAGTACATACGATGTGCAAAGTGTAAGACAATTAAATAGGTTGCAATTAATCTATTTTTTCTAACTTTTCAAGTTCAATTTCGTTTATTTTTTGTATCTTGCCTATTATTCCTCAATTTTCTATACCTCAGCAACTTTAGCTGAGGTATAGAAACTATACCTTAGCAACTTATTTAAACCTCATTCAAATGGCTTGTTTAAACTTCATGACTCCTTTCAACAAATCAAGTTGGTACATTAATCTACTGGTAGTTGCTAAATCCGATGTGATGTGAAGTGTAAGCCAATTAAAGAGGTTGCAATTATTAGGTTAAGAAATACAGAAAGAAATACAGATTTTTTTAACCTTAACTTTAAGTTAGTATAATTCAATTAAAAAAAATCGGAATCCCGGAAATAATTTGCAAGAATTAAATTTGGTAACTACAAACGTGAGACCTGAAATGATAACGACAATGCTTTCAATAATTTACCCCGAAAAGTTAATTGTTGCTTACGACATATATTTATTCGTTTTGTTTCTAAGTAACGTCAAAATTTCGAAAACCCTAATGTAAAAATGGAGTCAAGAGATGAATAACAATGTTGACAATGACTAGTCTTACAATTGCTTGAGGACACCAGCCCATTGAATTTGCATCAGTTACTTGGTACTTTATCTTCAATAGTTCGTCAACGGTTGTTTCAAACGAATTCAATGAAGTATATCGTCTCAATCATTCTAACAATTCATCATAAAGATACCTTAAAATAAAATCGAGGACCCCAGCTTTTAAGACACGAAGCAATTTATGATTTGAATTTAAATGTATTCGGTAAAGGAGACTTTAGTCGCTTTTATTATCTGGAAAGGAATTCTTTTAGTCGCGGCTAGAAAAGCTAGTGCTATTCACACCCGCCTTTAGTGGGAGATATCTAGAAATTTATTGGTTGCCTTTATCGCACCGCTACTATACAGATGTTAATTTAAGTTAGGTGTTAAGTAAAGTGTCTAATTACGGTAGTATTATTTAAATGACATCCGAAATTTATCCAAATTGTCACAGAATAAAGTTCCCAGGCGAGAAGGGCAAGATAAATATGGAGATTTTTTAAATATGCTGGAGTGGTTTATCACAGCTAATAGCTTGCAACTGGATTTCTATTTCCACTCGAAAGCATTTGCTGTTTAAGAATCAACCGAATTAAACACGTTTTAACCGGTACGTAATATATTGAGAAATATTTCTTCGACGTACATATTAATTCTTTTGCTCATTCCCATATTTTTCTGCAAACACCATCTATCTTTTTATATCCGGTAAGGCAGCCCACATTTATCGCGTTGGGTTGTATTTGATCGTCACTTACATTCACGCCCAACATAGTATTCAACAGACGATGTTCAAATGCTGCAGTTCTTACAACTAATATCAGTACGATGACAGAGATATATCGCAGCAACATCTTTGCTTTGCCACCTGAAAGTTTAGCAAACATTATATATTTAAAAAAAATCTGTTGCGCCTACCTTCGTTGACAGGTGATGTGGTACTGTAGGTTCCTAACGTTCATTATGCCATAAAATCCATTGTTCGTTTGAAATTGTTGTTTGGAAAGTATACAGTTTTGTGATTAATTGTGTTTTGTCTAGAAGCATGAGCTGATAAAGAAATTCTAGAAGTCTGATTGTTCAGAATAAGCAAGAAATATAAAAATAGTTTTCTTTAACACTGTTGTTCTCCTTAGTTTTACTGTATACTTGCAGTCCTTCGGGTGATAGTGACCCGATGTATGCAGGTACAAGAAGATTGTCAAACATAGCTCGAAATTAATATATTCGAAATATTACAAACGCTAAATCTAAAAAGAAGAGAGAATATCAAATAAATTTTGATGTGCATCCAATTATTGCTTAATCTTTACACTGATGACAAGAATACACGACATTAACCTTACACAAATATTTATTACACTTAAGACACGTTATACTTGTTTTATTGTCACATTTTGATGGACACATATTATACCGTGCTCTTTTATTTTTACTGATTGCATCAGATGTAGATGGCACTGCTATTTCACCACGTTGATCTTGAATTTTCTTTATTATGACAGTAGCTTGTTTAGTACGAGGTTTATTTTCTCTTGACATCACAAATACATTATAAGCACTAACACCAAGTACATTGTAGAACAAAATAATAGACCATCGACTGGTTTTACTTTTGCAAGTAAGTGCTGCAATACTTTGATCTAACGTATCAACCGTCCCTTTGGTAGAGTTGATAATATAGTATCATATGTGGCTTCTTGTTGTACTTTTTTTAGGCACGTATGACACAATTCTGGTATCCTTGGTAAAACAAAAAGTAGAATCATGTACTTCTTTACTTAATGTAATCACGGGAAGTTTGGATTTATTTTTTCTAACCGTTCCTAATATTGTAAGTTTTCTTTTGAGAAGCATCTTACCTAATTTTTTTGGACGTGAAACTTGTTACACATGTAACATTTTGCCCACCCAAGTTCGTGTGTTAGGTCTCAATCTAATCGCATCCCTTGATCTTTTTCTGGTGCTTCACCCGAATATTTTCCCCTATGAACTTGAGCGTGGATGGCGTAGGAACTACCACTGTCACAGAGTCCATATTTTAATGCCATGTTTTGCTGGCTTGTTGAGAATATACTGTTTGAAAGGATAGCATCCTCTGAAGCTAACAAGTTGTTCCTCAACGGTAACAATATCACCTACATTGTAGAAATTATACCTACAATTTAGGTGTAATTTCTATCCACTTCTTCTCTTTTGAGGAGCATTTCACCTAATCTTTTGGATGTGAAAAAATTATCACATGTAACATTTTGCCTTCCGAGTTCATGTGTTAGGTCTAAAACTACTCGCATCCCTTGATCGTTTTCTGGTGCTTCATCCAGACATTTGCACGTATAAACTTTTATGGCTTAGGAACTATCACTGTCACAAAGAGTATATATTTTGATGTAATATTTTGCTAGCTTGCTGGGAATATATTGTTTGAAATGACAGCGTCTTCTGAAGCTAACAAGTTGTTCGTCAACAGTAACATTAACATCACCACAGTAACATCACCTACATAGTACAATTTAGTCATAATTTCTGTCAACTTCTCCCATAACTCTCTTATAGGAACTAATTTGTCACTTGCTCCTAAATAATGAAAAATAGATCTTTCCAATCGCATCCGTACACTCTCCGACCTTCAATATTGCTCATTTTCAATACAATATTTTAGTGTAGGGTTCACGATAACTTGAAAGGCAAATAGAATATCCTTCACTCAGGATATGGCATACTTAGTTGGATCAGGAGTAATTTTTATTAGATCTTGACTAGATGCTCGTTGTCTTTGGGGGAAAGGTTCTAACATCCAAGATATCACTTTGTCTTTTGACTGCACAGGAACCACAGTACTTGTTTGCACTACATCATTATCTGAAGAATCATAGTCTGCTTCGGATTTCTCATAGTCGGTATCATCGCTGGTATGATTTTCAACCTCAGAAGTATCTTCATCGTCGGATGCATTTACATTTATTTCTGTTATTTCTTGATCAGATAGAAATCGCCTCGTCATTATTTATGATGATTCTTATTCAACACTGTATATAAAGAAACTGAAGTGTGCTGTCTGCGTTCCCTATTTAAATGACACATTAGTATGCATGCACAGACTTGCACATTCGACCAGTATAAATGTTGCTCTTGTTGCTTGCTATATAGTTATAATAAGGTTAAAAATAAAATTATATAATTTCAAATAAATCTAAATAGTTTTGGGTCATAATGACCCGAGGGCTACACACGAAACAATTCTTGTTTAAAAAATTTAATAGTAATTTCTTGTAAAAAGTATTTGGCAATGAATTTTCATTTATTCGGTTTTTGTTTAAAATCATCCTGTGCAATGTAAAAGTAGACCGTCCATTATTCATTTATTCTTATTGTTTGATAGCTTGTTTCACCTGTACGTTTTAGTTGACAAAGCTAAAAGAAGAAGAATATGCATCAAGCCACGGCATAAAAGGACTTTCTAAGTTCGAAAGAACTGATACAATTTCTTTGGAAATGTACACCAAAAAATGTTATACTATGCAATTTTTAATTTTATATTATGTCCACTTAAATTTAGCATATTGAAAGTAAACTACATACGCTACAGTAGGTGTTTCGTTCTCACGCATCATGTTCCTTCTCTTTGTTTTAATCGTAATGGCACGTTCAAGGTTTATAGTGTAGAGTCCTGTGGGAGGCAATTTTTTGCAATTCGGTCTTGCAATGGCCATAAAATACGTGTTGTCGCACAAAGTTTATTTGAACCATTTCATATAGCCTCAGGTGGGTGGCTCCCTGCTTAACACCGGCAATAAATCGAAGATTTCTTTTTAATTGTGTGGGAAGAACATGCACACAACTAAAAGATTCGTTGCGGATGCGGATGGAAGGGGTTTTATTACCTTTTTTTTTCTGGATGTAATGATAATGATGAGACCATGGTGTAAACGTGAAAATGGAATAGCAAACTGTACGTTGTCTAGTTCACCTCTTACATAATAGTATAATATTTAACAAACTTGTAAAGTGATTATAAAGACATATAGTTGAAGACTAGAATTTAGTAATTAGCCAATATGTTTACCTTTTGTTTGTTGTCCTTGCGCATTGAAATTGCTAGAACGGATTTTAACAATGTCAATGAGATTTTCAACATTCTAATGGATTTGTAAATTCGATTATTCCAAACATCGTTGGTTTTAGAGTGTTATGAATCTGCAGATGACATAAACCGAACTAACAATTGTAATTGATGGCAGAAAAGAGCAACAACATTGATGCTGTTGTTTTAAATAGCTGTTTAAAATAGCAGTTTTATTCATCAATTTAATAAAACGGTGCTTTCTTGTCAGGTAATCATCGTGAAATAAAAATTAAAAAATAATAACTTAACTTAAAACAAAAAGAAACAGTAATATTTTGCTTGAAGTTTTAATTAAGTTCTTAACAAGCATGGATTATAAAGAACTACTGAATGGAATAACACACTATTAACTTATTTCACATTATTGAACGGTTGATTGGTTGTTACACGTGAACCACTGGGTGCGGTAAATGTAATTCCATCTCTTCCAGTATATTACTTAAATTATACGTTTCGCCATCTTCGTTAACGTTAACGTGTTTTGCACAATCTTTTCTACCTAACGTAACTTTTTCGAACTACTCTAGATAATTGTGCATAGGAAAGTAACGTGTCAATATTATTTATAGCCTGTTAAATAAACAGATGCTTATACGTTTAAAATTACTGAAGCAGCATTTCACGACAATAAACGAAAGTGGCAATTTATTAACATCAATTCAACGATACGAACACAGTTGTTGATCTTGCGGAGGTGTATAAATTACTCTGTATTATTATTGGCCACAAATCAGAGTAATTTCCAGAATATTCATAGCTCCTTCCATTACCAATTCAAGATTGTTCATTACATAACTATAGCCTTATCTCGCATAGTTATTCAAGTGGAAAGTGGTTTTTATGATTCGATGATACTACAAATGATCTATAATGGTTTATGGTTTTATGATATTTTTGGGATACCTGCAGTAGGGCCGACTCTAGCTTCAGTATAGCTAATTCAGAATGTAAATGATTTTTGTTTAGTTTTTCTAGGTTTTTCTATGAGTATGAGTTGCATTAAGGAGTTACTGATTTAGCGTGATTTTTAAATCTTCCTTAGGGATTTTTTCAATTTACTTCTCCAATTGTAAGAAAAATCTCTCCTCTCTTGAATTTTCATCTTCATTTTTTGCTGCTTTATTTTCTGTTCCAAGTTTGTATTCACCTGTGGCATCTTCAACATTTCCTCCTTGTTTTCGTATATGTTTTGAATTGTTTCTGCTGGTTGTTGTCTTATGTCATCTTGTATGCCTCGTTTTAGTCCTTCGATTATTTTCGAATTTAATATTATACACAAACACTTTAATTCGCTCTATTTCTATTAATTCATATTAAGTGCTCTCTTTTAGTAAAAATATTTTAACACTTCTGAGGCATATTGTTAAATAGCAGCGATGCCTGAAAAATTTGTCCTCACGATTCTAAGCATAATCTCACTAAATCTGCCGCTTAAAGTGATTCCATAAAATACGATCATTTGTAAATATTTCCACGCTGATCCCTTGGCGTATAGTGAGTGGGCTCGTAAACTCAGATATCGCTAAGTTGTGTTTAAGGCAATAAAGAGTTTTGTTTCCACGAGTTCTACCTTGGCCGTCCGCTGTTGTCCCCAGGTACCTTTTTTAATTACTTTATCTGAGACGGAACGTCATAAACAACGGCTTAAGATGTGGACGCCACTTAAATTATAATTAACAAAGACGTGCCTTGAAAATGGTGGTACCGCGGCGTGGACAGTAATTCAGGGATTTTGGTAACTCATTCCGTTAAAGCACCTGGAGCGATGCCGCTGGGTGGCTACCATTCGAAACTACCAAATTAAAATGTTACGTGAGGCATCCTCTTTGATATGTTAATGCATACAATGAATTAGATTTTACTTTAATATGTGACTAAACAAATTTTTAATGCTTTCGAAGAGTGGTAGCTGGAGGAAACGTTCGTCTGTTGTTACGGTGTATGGCATCGAACTGATTTACAATTTATAATGAGTTTTCGTCAGGGCAAGGACCTACTACTCAAGTCGAAAGTAATTTTGAAAGAATTTAGATTGAAATCTTGTGTAGAACGCCCACTCGTCCAAGGTTAACGAGATTGATATGGATAACTCTGTGTTTTATCTTATTTTATGTACACACTAAGCGGTTTTCACTCTTTTTTATTATTTCTTAAGCTTCTCAAAGTAATATACGAGATTCAGCTCATCAAAGTATTTTTTGTGACGCCACCCAGTGACTGAAAAAAGACATTAAGTATAACAATTGATTTCATCGCCAGAGAAAAAAAAAAAAACACTATAATTACAATCAACATTGTTAACGTAATATAAATGGTTCTTTGAACTGCAACACCCAATGCCTGTATTTTCTGGTGAAAATATGTCGAAAACTCAAAGGTTTTCTTCGATTTCTTCCATTCCGATCACTTCCTTGATTTTAATTACTTAAATGCAGCCTATCAATAAACATAAATGATTGAAGCAGTTCACTGGAGCTATGGTGCTGTATTCCCATTGGTGTTTTAAATCATAAAGTAAAGTTATGGGTTAGGAATCTTGAGCTTCGTAGCAAAGTTAAACAAGTATATGCAATATAACAAAATTAGAAAATAACTGCTTGATGCACCTTGCGCTAAGCAAGTCAGCATCATGAGGAGCGATTGTAGTTTCCACAATTTACTCATTCTTCAAATGATACCCTCCGGTGATACAGATATACCAAAAAGTTGCATTTTAAAATGAACCAAACATGAAGTAAGGGTGTAATTACTTCAAAGATGCACTAATATTTGCCAAATAATGGCTAAAAATTGCGGTCGTCGATTTGGATCATGTTCCTTTAGTTCTTGAATCAAAATCATTTTAAATGGATGGAGTCTATCTACGTTTAAAATTGTATTGACTCCAGAGCGAGACACGTTAGAATCTTGGGATATTTTTCTAAGTGAATGAGTAGGATTCATTTGCATTCATGTCCCAAAACTGCAATTTCAATAGTTTCATTTTGAACTGAACGATTTACTATTTCGTGTTCCTTGTTAGCAATAGAATCAGTAGTTTGAAATTTAAGAATCAAATATTAAAGATACTGGTAGCGTACACCTTTATTTGGATGGTTTTCATTGAAAATTCTTGCCGTAACCCTTGCACATTCATTACTTTGGGAATAAATTGCAACTGCTTCAATTCTGTCTTTTGTAGAATAGATCATCTTTATAGACTCCACTCAAAAGTTGCACTTTTGTAAATGAATAATAGTCTGAAGTATAAATTAATGTAAGTCTTCATGGCGAGTGGATCGATTAAAGAAAAAAAACATGGTTTGTGTAGAAAATGGAAAGAGCTTTCCAAACAGGTGCCACTCGATCCGTTATGCAATTGAAAATTTTTAAGACAGTTGTTACACTCTCTATAGGAATGAAATTACATTAATAGTTTTTGCTTAAAAATTAGTCTCCTTCGAAATAAAACTTGACATGTTTTTGAAAAATTTTCAAAACCTTGCGTTTGTTAAATTATAGAGAGTTATTAAGATTGTTTTAAAAGCCTATCAACTTTTATCTATAATACGATAGAGGCTATCAAGTCATAAAGCTAAGTACATAAAAATAATTTCTAAAGATAATCCAGTAGAAGTGTTCTGAACCTCAGAGTATTCTGAGCTTCTTTGATAGTGATTTAATAAGAATCACGCGTACTGTGTTCTGTTTTTATACTTCATACACTGCACAAGTCCGAACGGTCCTCTTCAACTTGCTGACTAATCGTAAGTCACGGTTGTCAAGGAGCTGGAGAAGTTATTCGTTGGTATGTTGGTATAACATTTAGTTACGAATCTTTTACTATAAGTGGCAGTATTCGGAATTGTTCAATTTCTACATCGGTCTTTGTTTCGTAAATATCATGGATTGCATAAGCCTGCAAAATTTGGGTTGTGTCATATGTTTTAATTCTTGTTAATTGATTTATATGTAGTTTTTAGCGCTGAATCCAAAAATGACCTAAAATAGATAAGTTACAACTTTCAAAGTTTGTAAAAAACTTTGAAATGCAGTCAGAAGGTTGCGAAAATATGAGACTTAAAAATAGCCATAAAACGTTTTTTATTAAAATTTCTCCTTTTTTTTGGCTTATACTAACACCACGCACGTAAAATACACAATTCTATTTAATTTGTGGGGTCATTTTCCTTGATACCTCCTTCACATTTCCTTGATGTCCTGATAAACGCTCTCACTCACCTCTTCGCTAACTGCACCCTGATTTAGAGGAAAATAGTTCAAATAAGAATTTAGGAAGTGAACCTTTAAGCTCATGGAACAGCCTAAGCTTTTTGAAGTTCGGATCCTTCTTATTACTCAAAAGCTGGATTACTGCATCTTGAAAGGCTCCCCAGGCTTGTTTTTCTGCACCTTCTATTGTTTCTCAAAATTACCATCTTTGAGAAGTGTTCTAACGGCAGGGCGAGTATATACACTCTCTTTTAGTTTGGCGGTAGATAAGGCTGGAAATTTATCGCAGAGATGTGTAAAATATTAACCCTTCGATAAGGCTTTGGCACATTGTTTCACCAACCCTAACTTCATGTGGAAGGAAAACTCTATTCGGATCTGTGAGAGCTTTTCAGGGCACATTTTTGGTACTAGGTAGAAATGTATCCCTTTCTGGCCAATCTTTCTTTACTGAATGATTTTGTCCGTCCCTATTCCATCCAATTCACACAAAAAACAATTCTTCCTTTGTGTAACGCTCTTTTAAATGAACAGAATGTCCGACGGGTATTGATGCATACGTATTCCCATTGCAAAGAAGGAAATACATATTCCGATTGTTTTCGGCTTCTTTTCAACGAATCCTATACAAGAATTTTTAAAGTTTCCTACGGAATATTTAGAGGGCAGGAGAGGAAGGGAGGGGAGTTCTAAGGCCGAATGTATGTCGTAAAAATTTAAACGAAATGATGAAAATAAATAAATGAAAAATTTTATAAAATAGAACATTAGGCTCATCTATTAATTTTCGTTAGAAGAACTGAAGGGGACCAATAGATCCCCCTCCTCCCTCATCAGATCTCTCAACTGTTTTGCTATAACATTACTTAGTACAAACCAAAAAATAAAAAAAACAAATTATAACAAAAAAATGTTTTGTGGCTATTTTAAAATCTCATATTTTCGCGATTTTTCGACTTGAATGAAGATGAATAAAGATGAAAGAATGAAATAACCGCCGGCTTGTGTTATTGATTAGGTTCCGCAATGTTGCATTGAACACTTTGAATCCATTTATTATGACTCTATTTTGCACAACCATAAAACCATATTTCAGGCCGTTTTGTACTGATACATTGGAATCTTTGCGTTAATCTTTGAAGTGAATCTTTGAAGTTCAATTCATGTTTATTTTCATTCTTAGGTATTGGACAGTACTTTTGTAGTTGGCCATTTTCCTGTTTGTGAAATAGATAAAGATCGATTTCGATTTGCTTTATTATTCATTTTCTGGCCCATTGGATATTCGTAGTTTTTTCGGATATTTCGTAGTTAGTTCTTTGGTTTCTGTGCAATACCATTATTTATATCTAAGCTATCGCTTAGATATGATTTCAATATACGGAAAATATTATGAGGTAGAGTTTGCTTTATTACATACAGCAGGCTCGGGTTGTAATGGAATCAGGTCATTCTTGTTTAATGTAATGATTATTGTAATTTCATGTTTGTAATTGATGATATGGAATCAGAACACGTTATGTTTTTATCCCATTTCGAAATTAATGTCAACTATAAATTGGGAACGATTTAGTAGAACAATTAGTAAATTGTTATGATGACATTACACATTCTTCACATGGCCAGGCTAACGTGACCCTGACCAGCGCAATACAAATACCCACTATTCATTTGCGCGGGACACTCATATAGTTAGTTATCGACGGTCACCGACGAGTCATCAACACGCGTACCGACATGCTGACTATTACAGTAGTAATAGCTGTAGTATTTAAAGCTAGCGTAATCGAATAACTGTAACACCAGAGACAACAAAATCACATTTAAATAAATACGTTATTTTATTCAACAATGTTTTAATGAACTCTCCACAATGACCCCGGCTGATAGGAACGTAACATCACCATAGCACCTCGCGATCCTGTGCTGCCCTTACATGGCGATCCGATCCGGGCCTCACAACATTACAGGGTCCCATTCCATATCAAAGACCAGCGTTGTGTCGAGAAATACTGCCGAGCAATCTCTCCTTTCCTCCAAATTTTTGGTTTTTTTTGTACCACTCTATGAACTTGTTGTGTATTGTTCTCTGAACCCAAATTAGTGTTCTGGAATTACTTCTTTTGCATATAGTACTACTTACTATATTACTTACTATATTTACTATATGTATCTACTATTTGTTTGCTTTTTAAAGTAAACACTTCCACATTTTCCATATTAAATTCTTTTTTTATTATAATTTGTGATGATGTCATATAAGAAATAATTTCATCACATTGAAATTATTTTTATTAAAAAAATCAAATTTCCATTATTAATAATAATAGAAATTTGAAAAACGGGATTATTTATATTCAAGCAAGCAAATTCTTTATTTTAGATGAGCCACAATTACCTGCTGACACTTGCAAAATATATTTTTGAAAAGTAGTACAATTTCTTTATCAAAAAGTGAAAATAAACTAAATAAAAACCAAATAATAACATGCAATTGATTTTGCTATTTTTATCGTAATAAATTTGGTCTTGGCAATTGAATTCGTTACTGATTATTTATCTCTATTTTTTAGAGATAAATAATCAATGATGCATCAAAGTTCTGCAATTAGTTTAAAAATAGACACGTTGTCGACCATAACTCTTTAACGAGCTTCCTTGTAACAATAATTCGTATTTCTCTGCAATAAAGCTATAAATTTACTTAATTCACATTAATGAGATGAAGAAAATCCACAAACCACAATTCGCATTTGGGTTGATATTATTGAGGATTATTATATAGAACTTGTTTAGCTGCCGCCACAACTTGTAGTAAACATTGTTTAGACATTCTTCAAAACATACTACGCTACTTAAGGGGTCATGTAGTTAGAAATGTTTTCTGAAAATTTCATGTCAATTGGACCAAAATTGACAAAATCAAGCTGCGCGCTTAAAGACGGCGGGTTTTTTACACGAGAGGGCAGAAAGCGTCGTAGGCAGGAGAAAATTGATACTTTGAAGGTGGCTTTGACAGCAGAATGTTTAAACGCATTTTTGTCGTAATAACATTTTTCGAAAAAGTCCAGTACGGTGTACACGATATCTCGAGAACCGTTAAAGCAATCGATCTAAAACTTTCTCGTGCTTATTCTGTATATGAAGGGCTTGTTCTTGAACGAAGGGTTTTTTGTTGTACTGAATACTGTTTCTTTTATTGCAAGAAAATGAAAAACTAAGAGCCCAAAAATCGCTCTTTTCCTTAAAACCGCCGCCATTTTGCCAAATGTGATTTTTTCAAAAATCCTTCGTTTACGAATGAGATATATTCATATACTACCAGAATCTTTTTGGATTTTAATATCAGATGATTTGGCTTGGAGTTTTCGTGTCCACCGCATGACATCTCTGAAAAATCAGGTTTCATTAATGCGGCCATAACTTCCTTAATTTATAGTATATTTTAACGAAAAAAATTTTGAATGTTGTTCAAGTCATGTACTTTTAATCTCAATATTTTGTTGTAAGAAAAAGTAGTTGGAACATTCTTATAAAAATTCCCGAAAATCACGTTTTTTTCCACCTTACAACTAGGCATGACCGATAAAAGGACTATGATGCACATATTACTCAAGATATGCGTATTGCTTTACGTAGTCAGTATCCTGAACTGTTACTAGGTCATGGTTTTGACGTACTGGTACCTATAAAAGGGAGCGAGGTCTCCTGATCTGAATTGTGTTGATGTTTATTCTTGGAGACTTACGAAAGCCCAAGCTTCCGCAAACTGAATTATGGGTGCGCATAGAGTATTGTTTCGCGTGTTAAGGTTTGCTAAAAGCAACATTCGAAATGTTCAACACTATGATGTACTTTATTCCATTCTTAAAGCAAAATTTAATGCAAAATAAAATATCATCAAGTACACGAAAACACACGTAACCTTTTCGAAAACCAACATGGCTAGCAATACCAATGTAGGTTAAGGACAAGTGTACCAACGTAACAACAAAAGAAAGTGATTATTGCACTTATCCAGTCCATGAAATTAATACATTCCGTGTATTTTTAAATCAAACCTTGAAAGTATAACTTACTTGTAATGAATTCAGTATTATTTAATGCCGGTTATAGAAATCCTTTCAACAATTTGAAAGGATTTCCCTTTTTTAGTGGAAAGACACATACGTTGATCATTACTAAATAAGAAGCCGTGGGTTTTTCTATCGTAGGTTCATTTCACATGGCCGAGACTGATCAAAGTCAGCGGGTGGTTTGGTGCTCAGCCGAACAGTCGAAGGTCGCGGTCGCATCCCGACAATACGGCAGTCCATCACAGCGTGTGATCCAAGGATCGCTGACGTAGTACACGCAGATGGTAATTTGAAATTTAATACCGTGCACAACGCCTACTATAATGATAATTGAACGGCGACGGCTCGATGTTCACGGGACACCGCCATAAATACAGTGTGGGAGACCGACCAGCTCACGTTTAATGGAAATCTTGTCGGCGAGATGCTTCTACAACGAATTAGATCGTATTACAACTTGCACGACGTTTACAATGTGTCTGGAAATGAAGAATGTAAAACATTGTAAATGATCAGTGTTTTCAATCTATAGGCTCTAACCGAAAATTTAATCACAAATGAAAACAATTAAAACCGGTATTTAGTTAAATATTTAATTGAAAACAAAACATATGCTGTATAAATAAATCAGCAATTTACAATTTCCGGCCCTAGCTGAATTACCTTAACATTTAAAAAGTAAACCACTCAACAGATGTTTCCTTTTGAACTGAAAACAAGGTGTTTTTAACGTTATATAACAAGAGTGATGAGATTATAACGACAGCTATATTCTCATACTACACTTATGTGTACAGCGTGATGATAAAGTTTGGAACAAAATTCATAATTCTGTTATATGTCGTTTTTGACCAAATTGCTTGGACACGTCGATTTTGTTTTCCAAAATGCTATCTTGTGACGTAACGTTTGTTATAAAAAATTCAACTGTTTCAGCGCAGTAACGTCATCTTTAGTTTTTTAAATTGCAACCCCGTTTTTTTGTGGTATTCGATAGAGCTCAATTATGGAAACTAGCAAGTCATGAAAATGTAAACAGTGTAAAAATTTCGTTAAGTCAGAAATTGCTTCACCCGCTTCTAGTATCCCGTGTATTAGTGAGCTGTTTAAAGCTAATTTAAAAAATTGCATGTTTAACAGAAAGAGAAAAAATTCAAATTCTTATGATGATTGGTTATGGAGACAGGCTACGGACTCATGCTGAAGCATGTGATTTATTTAACGAAGAGCATCCTGACAGACCGTCAATTGCAAGATCTACGGTTAGCAAGTTGCTTGCCAAATACACGGAAACTGGAAGTGTAAAAGAGTTGCCACGGAGTGGTAGACCTATGATAAGCGATGAGGTTAAATTAAATGTGTTCCTTCAAGCTGAGAAAAATCCACATTCTTCAACAAGGCAGCTTGCATTAACCAACAACGTTAATCAACATTCTGTTGTTAAATTGTTTAAAAAAGAAAAATATCACCCATACAAGGTCCAGTTGATACATGAATTAGTTGAAGATGATCCAGATCGCCGTTTGGAGTTTTGTGAACAATTAATGTTACGATGTGATCAGAATCCACAGTTTC
>JAWQRM010000451.1:0-22538 GCA_033557675.1 Coptodactyla brooksi | reverse complement strand
TCTTGCTCAGCACAATGTGGCAACGCTGCCTCATCCCCCCTATAGCCCCGACTTGGCCCCGCCAGACTTTTTTCTATTCCCCAAATTAAAATCGACGCTCAAGGGGAAGCATCACGGCTCGGTACAGGCGGTTCAACAGGCCGTGACGAGGGAGCTAAACAGCATTCCGGTCCAAGCGTTCCAGAAGGCATATGAAAACTGGAAAACTCGTTGGAAGAAGTGTATAGATGCGGAAGGGTGCTACTTTGAAGAATTCTGATGGTTTGTACTATTCTCATGAATATATATTTTTTTAAAAAATGAGTCCTACTAATTTCAGAACAGACCATGTATAGTTATATTGCATAAGATCCAATTACAAACCACACTTTCATTTCTAAACCATTCATTATAGTTGAATTGGAAAGACAATGGTTTTAATAAACGAATTACCACATTGAACATTAAATAAGTTAAGAGGATTTGAATGAACTAGTCTGTGTTAAGGGGATTTTTGTAGCCGCATCTGGCGTTTAATGATTGTCAAATAGGCGACCATTGTGAATTACATAGGAACAGGAACAGACAATATTTACTGTTAAATAAGCCATTTGTCATCCTCTAAGATTACAGTTTAACGCAGTAAGAGGCATGAAGTGGAAAACCGAGCATTTGTTTAGAAATGCGGTAAGCGTACTGTTATAACTGGACGACAGGTAGCTGTTACAGAGAAGGTGTGAAATCAATTCAATGACGGTTCATTGAAGGACAGTGCACTGAAAGATGTTGATTGTTTTGTAACACAGCTGCTCAGGAATCAAAAAGGGTTCCATAGCACAAAACGAAAAGAAGCAAATCAAGTTTTGCTTTCTCTTTAATTTCATGAATGCAATTAAAAAGAAAGCTACATCTCAAGTCCACTCTAAAGTGAATTCAATGGGGCATAATACAATGATGCTCAGCCAATAGATAGGTATAGAACTTAAAGCACATGCTAGCATGCGATACGTTGGAATGCGAGACGACCCGAGAGCGATTCCTAGAAGCAACAATCATTAATTACATCCAATAGAGATCGCGGCGATAATGGTAAAGACCACGTGATGAAATCGAGATCGTAGTCCGTGCTCTCTGTTCTGCTGCTTGGGTAGCTCCTTTGGCGACTAATTGCGCGATATTTCTTGCAGGGCTAACGCATTTGTCGTACTCCTTATCTGAATGCTTCTTTGGCCGGCCAACAGTATAAGGAACGAAGAACAAGGAAGACGGCTCGAGATCGTCTTGAAAGATCCCAGAACGGTTGTTCGACTGGCGTGTGGATTTCGCATGAGATTTCAATTGAGATAATTGGCGAGATGTTATATGAATTCTTAATGAATGTTAATTTATTATGGAATGCAGAACGATTCATTTAACAACAACTATTACTAACAACCGTAATTTTATGGGATTCCACTTGTTAATTCTACACTTACCACAAGTTATATCGTCAATATCATATCTACTTTTATATCGTCAATATCATATCTACACGTTTCGTATCCTCCAGCAATTATGGCAAATATGGTTCCCAAAACTACAGAATAATTATCAATTTTCAAGGAGACACAGTAAGTCCTCTGTGGTTTTGCTTCTGCTTAAACCCTTTGTCTAATATTTTGAATAAATCAAGAATACGTAAGTAATACTACAATACATAAAATTAACCAACAAGAATGATTCACTATCTTTGGACCAATTGCTAACAAAAGTTGCAGCAGATTTGTCGCAGGTATAAAATAACATTTAGAAATATTTCCGTAGAAGCAGGAGATGTTATTTTAATGCCTTGCCCAATAATTCTTTATCTTTCCAGTCCAAACGTGACAAAAGAAGTGCAAAAGAACCAATCATCCTTATGCTTTATATACATACGATTGGGGGAAAAGGCAAATGACAATAGGAAAATAATTCACCAAGAATAAACCTTTTCGAAGGAATTCACATAAGGTCAGATTTAAATTACCAGTGGTAATTCAACAAGTAAGTGTGGATAACTAAAGTTGACATTTTGAAGAAAGGAGTTGACCCAAGTTTTATGGGTAGTATTGAGGGATTCAGTACAAAAATTGAGGATATAGGAGGACTTTGAAGATGCGTAGCTGATGTATTGCAATCTCAGCACAGCTTAATAGATGAGGAATTGCTCCTTATCGGCGAGAGCAAAGGAGAGATAGAATCCATTAATTATGGATTGGACATTAACTGTTATTTCAACGCCTTGCCCGATAAAACATTTTAGTCAAAAGGTTTAGCAAATTTTTAGCAAAAGAGGTTGTAAAAGAACTAACCATTGTTATGCTTTGCATACATATGATTGAGGGGAAAAGAATAGAAATTCACAGGGTTTCAAAGAAATTCACATAAGATCAAATTTAAATTAGTCAAATTAAATTATTAGAGTATAATAATCGATTGGTGAAAGAAAATTGATACAAAGGTGCAAAGGGTCAACAGAAAAACAGTTATATTTCTTGGTAATGAAACATCTCAAAGCAAATCTTTAAATCGAAACCGTTATCCAAATTGTAAACGTAACAGAAAAGTATCTACAAGGATTAAAAGCATTATTCCAATGAATACGGTAACAGCAAGAAAAGAAAACAGTCTTATTATGGATATGGAACAAGTTTTGATGGTCTGGAGTGAAGATCAATTTATGCTGATTTTCAATCTAGGTCTGTAATCATTTGTTTACAGCATGGTCTACTGCGTATTGTAAACCTTATGTTGAAATTTACTCCTCTGAAGAAAAGATTACAAAGTATTATTGGCAAAATTTGGTAGAGGTGGAAACTAATGGCAAAATTTGGCAGAGGTGGAAACTAGCTTTCTTTTTCTCCTTGAGTCTTACCTAAGTGTTATTAATTAAGACAAAAATTATGAAAAATCTATTTCTACAAGTAAGACAACAAAGCCCAATAAGTGTTTTAGAAAAATGATTCCTTATACTTTCGAAGTATTATTGATTCTTGACAATCCACATAGTTTCCCTAAAGTTTAATGGAAGTAATGTTATCTTTCTTCCTGCCAATCCAATATTCTATTGTAACCATTCTACAGCCCATGGATCAAGAAATAATTTCGACTTCTAAGTATTATTGCCCGAGGAACAAATTTCATAAGGTTGTAGCTGCATGAGACACTGATTCCTCTGCATTATCTAGAGAAAATAAGTTAAAACCTTTTTGGAGAACTTTTTTGATTTTAGATACTATAGAAATACCAGCATATTCAAGAAATCAACATATTCACATAAACATAACCTTAACACATAAACATTAACATAAATTTGGAAGAAGCTGATTTCAAGTCTATTGGATAGTTTTGAAGGATTCAGTACAAAAGTGGTTCTTATTCACGAGGAGAGAAGGACAGAGATGGAATCCATTAATGATGACGTAAAAATCTATTTCTACAAGTGGAATAACCAAGTCCAATATTAAAACTTAGTGTTTTAGAAAATAATTCCTTTCGAAGCATTATTGGTCAAGATTGATGGAGATGGTTAATGAAATTAGTTTTCTTTTTCTCCTTGAGTCTTGTTGAAGTCCTATTAATCATAAAAATATTAAGAAAAATCTACTTTGCCTATTTTCTACAAGAGGAATAACAACTATTAGCTGTTCTGAGAATAAGATTAGTTTCGAACTATTATTGATTCTTGATAATCCACAAAGTTACTCTAAAGTTTAATGAAATTAATATTACCTTTCTTCCTGCCAATACAATATTCCATTGTAACCATTCTACAGCCCATTAATTAAGAAATAATTTCGACTTCTAAGTATAATTACCTGAGAAACGAATTTCGTAAGGTTGTAGCTGCATGAGACACTAATTCCTCTGCATTATCTAGAGAAAATAAGTTAAAACCTTTTTGGAGAATATTTTCGATTATGGATGCTACAGAAATACCAGCATATTCAAAAAAACATATTCACATTAACATAAATTTGAAAGAAGCTGATTTCAAGTCTGGTAGATAATTTTGAAGGATACAGAAGTGGAGGACATGACACAGCATTAACAGATGAGTAAATGTTTCTTATCGACGAGGAGAGAAGGACAGAGATGGAATCCATTAATGATGACGTAAAAATCTATTTCTACAAGTGGAATAACAAAGCCCAATATTAAAACTTAGTGTTTTAGAAAAATAATTCCTTTCGAAGCATTATTGTTCAAGATTGATGGAGATGTTTAACGAAATTAATTTTCGTTTTCTCCCCGAGTCTTATTGAAGTCCTATTAATCATAAAAATATTAATAAAAATCTACTTTGCCTATTTTCTACAAGAGAAATAATAAATATCAACCGTTCCGGAAACAAAATTACTTTTGAACTATTATTGATGCTTGATGATCCACAAAGTTGCTCTAAAATTTAATGAAATTAATGTTATCTTTCTTCCTGTCAATGTAATATTACATTTGTAACCATTCTACAGCCCATGAATTAAGAAATAATTTCGACATCTAAGTATTATTACCTGAGAAACGAATTTCGTAAGGTTGTAGCTGCATGAAACACTAAGTAAAAACATTTTTGGAGAAGTTTTTTGATTTTAAATGCTATAGAAATACCAGCATATTCAAAAAAACATATTCACATTAACATAAATTTGGAAGAAGCTGATTTCAAGTCTGGTGGATAGTTTTGAAGGATTCAGTACAAAAGTGGAGGACATGACAGAGCTTTAACAGATGAGTAAATGCTCCTTATGGACGAGGAGAGAAGGACAGAGATGAAATGCATTAATGATGACGTAAAAATCTATTTCTACAAGTGGAATAACAAAGCCCAATACTAAAACTTAGTGTTTTAGAAAATAATTCCTTTCGAAGCATTATTGTTCAAAATTGATGGAGGTGTTTAACGAAATTAATTTTCGTTTTCTCCTTGAGTCTTATTGAAGTCCTATTAATCATAAATATTAAGAAAAATATTAAAAAAAATTACGGATAAAATAAGTTATTGAATCCGCCCACAGTCAAAAAAATTCTGTTGCAATTTAAAGGTGCATTATCCCCAATCAACCCTTTAAAATTCTTTAGTATTATTGGAAAAGAATTAACACAGTAGCAGTTTAGAAAAATGTGTCTCCGTAAACAACCAATAAATGTTTTCTGATGGTTAGATTTGGTATATAGGAAATATTCAGTGAACATGCCAAGGTATGTGGAAACAATTAATGCTACAATTTTGGACAGTTACAATGAAGAATTTCAAGTGAACGTATGGAATGTAACTGACACTAAAAACACTGCAGAAGTAACTGGAATATGCACACTTTCTGACACGTGTATTTCATTTAATATTAACTATGGCAAAGATCTTTAATTCTAGAATATATGAAAACACGTAGTTGGGCATTCAACTATTTGAGACATACTTTCTTTGAAAGTAAAATTTTGCATATAACCACACTCTCTAAGTTATTAACGTTCGATGTAATTACCATATACCATTAACCGTATCAAATTTCCTGCTCTAGAAGTTTTCAAAAATTTTTCTAATTATCTAGCCTTATCTAATGTGGAAATAGTAGTTATACCGTAAAATAGTTACCTTATTTAATTATCCAGCCTTATGAGCATTTTGAACAAGAAAGAAATACGTATGTCAGACCGGTTAGTAAATTAAAACTAAACTGGCATTGCGTTTTCTCCCGGCAATGCTAAGATGTTATTAAAATCTAATTACTACCTCGAGTAATAGTTAATAGCCACGTATTTCTCTAAGTAGGCTGTAAGTAATAATTTTCTTGTGCTAACATTTATGGTTCTAGAATTTTTAATTTCATTTAAGTACTTAAGTCGCGAGCTATAGATAAAGCTGCATGTTAATAACGTTTGTAATTGACGTAACAGATCACAACGAAGGATCCTTTCGGTAAATAAGGAAACAAAGGTCTCGATTTAATAGTTGGCGTTAACAGCAGTGCAACGAGGAAGAACTGCTCTCTTAAACGGAAAGTGAATGTACCAGAACGGGCATCAGCGGTACCACATAATGCGTGGTTTATTGAGCCAGCGGCAGTGATGCATTGCAACGATCCGCTTCTCGAATGAGGGATTCCGTTACTTTGTATGCAAAATGACTTGACGAATACGCTATTCGTTCGCCTCCGTTACTCACCACGAGCTCTGCGAATTTTGCATCCAACTCATCAGGTGGAGGCATGGGCTGCGTCGGAGTCAGCGCCTGGAGGGTTAACGTTCCAGTGTTTTCTACCACGCAGTAGGTGATTTCGGGAGGTTCATCATCCTGAAAAGGAATAAAAGAAGAATAATAACTGTTTGTTTAGAATAAAACAAAAAGATATCTTTCTTGAACCAGATTATAATAGATTCTAATATGTTGGAAACCTATCATGTTATGAAAATCCTTTTCTAGTTTTATTTTCTACTTATTACTTCTACAAATTTTAATTCTATAACAAAATTTTCGAAATAAATTAATAAATGTGTTAGAATGTAGAGCAGTGGTTCCCAAATTTATTTAAAGGGACCATGGACCCCTTACTACAATAAAAAATTAATCGTGGACCCCTAAGTAATTTTTAATTTAGTTTTAGCATTAGTTTTATGGAAACCAAAGAAAAATGCAATTGTGTTTGAAAATATCCATAAGCGTACTTATAATTTTTAGTTCTTGACACTAAAGGGTACAGAACAAAAAGCAAAACGAGAAAAAAGATCTACAATTATTCACCCTGGTTATAAGCGGAATCTAAACAAATATTCAATACTATACTCATTTAGTAGGTGGTGGAGCTCCACCAGACTTATCATCAAAATTATTATGGATGGCTGTGGAGTCACATGCTGTGGTACTATAAAAACAACTCAATAGCTTTTCATGAGAAAATAAGTGTAAACAAACGCATATTTCCTTGAAATTTTAATATCTGGTGCAGGAATTATATATAAATCTATGAAGAATAATGATATTGGAATATTATGACTCCAAGTCTTCCGAATAAGTTTAAAGGATTCAGTATAAAAGTGGAGGACATGATACAGCTTCAACAGATGAGTAAATGCTATTAATGATGAGGCAAAATTGTTGAAATAATAACAAAATGTTTAGAATATTTTATAAATTCAGTTGACACAGCATAGGTAGGATTTGATAGAATTCGCATCAACTTTGGACGAAGTTATAATGTTAGTCAAGAGATTATCAAACAGCATTGCATGCAATAACAAAATTTCCCGTTGAAGAAAAAGTTGGAAGAAATCGATTTCAAGTTTGATGGATAGTTTTGAAGGATTTAATACAAAAGTGGAGGACATGACACAGCTCTAATAGATGAGTAAATGCTTTTTGATGATGACGTAAAATTGTTGAAGGAATAACAAAACAATGTATTTTATAAATTTTTTATAAATTCAATTGATATAGCATCGGCAGGGTTTGATAAAATTGACATCAACTTTGGAAGAACTTCTAATATTAGTAAGATTAATTATCAAAATTTTTTCCAGATTTTAGATGCTACAGAAATACCAGCTTATTCAAGAAATCAACATATTTATATTAACAAAAGTTTGAAAGAAGTTGATTCCAAGTTTTATAAATAGTTTTGAAGAATTCAGTTAGCTTCAACAGATGAATAAATGCTTCTGATCGACGAGCAAGATTTGATGGAATTGACATCAACCTTGGACGAAGTTCTAATGTTAGTCAAGACATTATCAAATAGTATTGCATACTATAAAGAAATTCCCCGTGAATGGAAAAGTTAATTGATGGAATAAACTTCTTTTTACTCTCTTACTTTAAAAAGAATACCATCAAACGAAATTTCATGAAGAAAATGTCATATGTAGGCAAAGAAAATACGTGGAGATTAACCGTTAGCAGATTTTTGTCTCAGAATGATATCTGGTCCAAACCACGGGAGTAATAACAAAAGAAATTTAACAATGGACAATTAGTTTTCGATAATACTCTTAGCAGCTGACCTTGACAACGAATTGTTGATTCATAGAAAGTTATGCAATGAAATATTGTGAGGTAATATTAATTCTGGGAAAAGACCTTGACAGCCTGAACAACTTATACGAATAGTTTAGTCCTTCGACATCTTTGTGAAAACATAATTTATCATTTTCCGAACTTGTCTGGCATTTAACAGACAAGAGAATTTGGTATGGTATTTGGTTGATTTTTTTTAGTTGGAGATGATCTCGTTATCATTTATCTGAATTGTAGAAGTATAATTCAGATAAATGACCATCAATCCAGGATATTGCATCATACTTCAATAAATACAGGGGAAAGCTAGAAGCAGAATTCGTATATAGTAGGAAGAAACTTGAAATGAACCAAAAATTGTTAGAAAACGTGAAATTAGCTCAGAAATTCAGGATTTTAAATAGCCAGAAATGATGTAAATGGTGACCACTGAGTACCAAAGGATTTAGGTTATTAATCCTGCTGTACTCCTCAGGTCAATATTACCCGAAACAGATTTTCAGGTTCTATAACTTTGTTATCTTTCGTTATTTGTTTCCGAGATTTTACAAGAATAGTTTTTACAAGAAATTATTATTAAATTTTTTACAACCTTCGGGTCATTATGACATAAAATTGCATCTGATGATGAAGATATTTATGAAGATATTTATGAAGATATTTAGCGATGATTATGAGAAATCCGAAGCTATGACTCTTTAGATAATGACAGTGCAAACAAATGCTATGGTTCCTCTGCAGTTAGTACAGTTAAAAGACAAAGTTATATCTTGAATGTTAGAACCTTTCCCCCCGAAGTGGACGAACATCAAAATATAATAAAAATTACTCCTGGTCCAACTAGGTATATCATATCCATTATATTCTACCTGCCTTTCAAGTTATCGTGAAGCATACACTTGAAAATATTGTTCTGAAAATGAGCAATATTGAAGATCGAAGAATATATGGATGCGAATGGGAAGATCTGAATAATATTACAATACAAGCATGTATAGGATTATTATTGTTGGCAGGAGTTTATAAATCACACGGCGAATCAAAAAAAAGTTTATGGGATGCAGAAACCAGTGGATCTATTTTTCGTGCAACGATGTCATTGAAAGTTTTTTATCGAATATCACGCATATTACGTTTTGACTATAATGTCGATCGTCAACAAAGGAGAGCAAGTGACAAATTAGCCCCTATAAGAGAGTTTTGGTAGACGTGGTTAGAAAGTGTGCCTAAATTGTACAATGTGGGTGATAATGTTACAGTTGACGAACAACTTGTTGGCTTCAGAGGACGTTGTCCTTTTAAGCAGTATATTCCCAGCAAGCCAGCAAAATATGGCATCCATATATGGACTCTTTAGATTATTACTCTACCAAAGGGGCAGTTGATACGTTAGACCAAACTATTGCAGCATATACTTGCAAAAGAAAAACCAATCGATGGCCTATTATTGTGTTCTACAATATACTTGATGTTAGTGCCTATCACGCACTTGTGTTATGAAGAGAAATAAATCCAGATTGGAATAAAAACCTTCTGTACAAGAGAAGACTATTTCTGGAAGAATTTGGAAAACTGAGGGTAACATGGATAATTGGATCCACGTCAGAGTTTATTTGATATTCTCTCTTGTTTTTAGATTTAGTGTTTGTAATACTTTTTGTTATAATGTATTTTACTTTTGT
This sequence comes from Coptodactyla brooksi, assembly GCA_033557675.1. Classification (NCBI taxonomy): domain Eukaryota; kingdom Metazoa; phylum Arthropoda; class Insecta; order Coleoptera; family Scarabaeidae; genus Coptodactyla; species Coptodactyla brooksi. Next base: position 12,851 of record JAWQRM010000451.1, on the reverse strand, counting down.
TAGTAATAAGATCACAGTATATTAATTTCGAGCTATAGGATTAAGGAGTATGTATGAAATATTACGATACTAAATATTAAGATTAATAACAACCTTAGTTTTGTTCACAGCTCACACCGCAGATCTTTTTTTTTCGGTCACATTGAACCTTATGGGAACAATTCCTTATAAGTAAGAGCGAAATGACTAGTCACAGGTATGCGGAGTAAGGAAGGGTGCCGTAACCTGCAGAGCATGCGGCAGATAGCATAATGGTTCAATTTCACTTTTTATGGGCGAGATCAAGGCTGCTGCTGTTGTGCGGTTTAAAATGGCGCTGTTCGGCTCCTTGCGACCTGTTCCTCGATAGGATCGGCTTCTTCAAGGAAAGATTGCGGTTACTCACTTATTTATCGTTACTGCATCGCACATTCAAACCTCGACTTCGAAATTATATCGTAATCCCAGTGATTCGTCTCATTAAAAATAGATTGTGACTTCATTCATGTATTAAGTCATAAATACCCATTGTTAATGTCGTTTGTGGTATGGGAAGAATTGGTACGTCTTGTACGTACTAACGAGACGTACCAAGGATGTTGTGACACGCTTTGACTTGTTTCCTACCAGAAGCAGTTTATATCCGATGACTGTAGTAAGCAAAGATCGAAGTGCCTGAGGCAAATTCCACCGCTGGGTATGACAAATGAACTAGATGTGTGCTGGCTAGTCGGTTGGAGTTGTTACGTTGCTCTTGTTGTACGATCGGATTGTGGTAATTGCAACGAAAAGTACCATGGTATTTCCCCGTGTGCAGAACGCTGACCAGGAAATCATTTTACGACTTCCTAGAACAACTTTTCTCTTATATAAATCCCGGTAGGGACATTTCTCATTTGTTGAATATTCTCGAGGATGTTTAAGTCAAATCAGAGTCATGAAAACAACAAAAAAATAGTATAGTGTCCTCGATGTAAATACACAATCCTTTCAGTATTGAGTGGCGCAGCCTTCAGCCAATACTTAGCTTTCCAAGAACGCACACATGATTAAGTGCTAATGTCCTTTATTTGTAACACGTAGCGAATTGAAAATGTGCATACTTCATTAACAGTTTCTGCGAGGGGTTTCAAAGGTAAGTTCCCGTTCAATTTACCTATTGCAAGAACAGGTGATTTGTATCAAAGGGAAGTGGCTTTAAAAGCCATTGATGACGGCGACGATGAATCGTATTGCAGAGTCCCCATTTTATTCACACAAACCGCCGCGTCCTTACGTCATGTAATAACCTTCCAATTCCTTCTTTCATCTTATTTTTTTCTCGGATATAATGAATCTCCAACCACACGGCTTCTTAGACTTCAGCATACAATGCAACCTACTTCTACGCTCAATAAAGTCACAGTTATGATGTTTATTACTTCCCCAATAAACGTATGCATTAAAGTAGTTGTTAAACCGCACATGACATTCTCGTAGAGCATCGAGAAATTAAAATTCTATGTTATCCACCTAAAAAATACCGATTTTTTCTCTTTGGTAATTATTAGACTATTTTTATTGAATTTATTTTTAGAATTTTCGTGTTTAGTGTAATAAATATTTCTTATTTATTATTTTTAGTTATAAAATGATAAATTTGAGTAGCCTGACTGATGAGCAACTTGAGGAACGATAGTTCCAGTGACGAAGAACCTTCTGAACAACATGATCGTGTTTCTGAAAATGAACATTTATCTTCAGATGACGAAGTATTCTAAAGACAGAAAAATTCAATGGAGTTCTGAACCAAATATTCGTAGTGGAAGGCTTGCTTCACAAAATATGATAACATTGTTATTCCCACCTGCCTTGAAAGAAATAGTTCTTGAACACACTAATCTTAAAGGACGTCGTGTTTATAAGGAAGCTTGGCAAAATTTTGATGCTATAGATCTAGATGCATTTATTGGTCTGTTACTGCTCGCTGGGGTTTTCAAACCCCACAGTGAATCAACACGAAGTCTATGGGATGCACAAAAGGGCAGGAATATATTTCGAGCTGCTACGTCATTGGAGAATTTCAAAATTACATCGAGAGTAATTAGTTACTAAACTGGTATACGGTCTCGTATCATCTTGGTAGAGCACTATACCTCTTCTGCTCTGTTCTGATCAGTTCTGACCTTTTCTGTTTGAGCGAATCATGCAATTTGTCCAGTTGATGACAGTAGACTTTAAAATTGAGCATGGTATTCTCCTAAAAAGTTTGGAAGGAGCTCCCAAAAATTTTACAAACTTGCAAACAATTTTGCAAACTTTTGCAAAAAATTTTGATTCTCCATGTTTTATATAAGACACAAAAAGAAAGCAAGTGCACAGAACCAAACAAATTTTTTTACGCATAAACTTTGCAATGCCAGCTGTCAGAATATATAATGCACATACGGTTTAGAATGAAGTTGGCTGATTAAAATACAACAACGGCTCTGCTGGGAAAAAAACGAAATTAATTTCTGAACAACCCAATATTTCATTCGTCAATATTGTAATATTTATTATTAATACATAATAAATCTTAGAATGCAATATAAGATCCTTATTAATATATATATATATATATATATATATATATGAATAAGGTAAATATATAAGGGTAAATATATAATCACATTTTATCAAAAATAAGAGCCTTTTTATTTGCCCTTAAAAGAAAAAAAACTAAACAGTAATTTAAATGTGGAAATTCAAAAATTAAAAATTAACCAATTTAAAAGAAACCTACTTAACAAAATAACTACCAAGTATTTGCTAAGTGAATGAGTGGGATTCATTTGCGAATATCCCAAACCTACAACTTCAATAGTTATGCATATACGGTTTAGAATGAAGTATGAATGAAAAAAAATTCTGAAGAACCCAATATTTCATTCGTCAATATTGTAATATTTATTATTAATATATAATAAATCTTAGAATATAATAAAAAATCTTTATTAATATGTATGAAGGAAAAATTACATTTTATCAAAATAAGAGCCTTTTTTATTTGTCCTTAAAAGAAAAAAAAACAAACAATAGTCTAAATGTGGAAATTCAAAAATTTAAAATTAACCAATTTAAAACAATTATCCAACTTAACATTATAAAGGCTACTACATTTTGGCTACCAACTATTTGCTAAGTGAATGAGTAGAATTCATTTGCAAATATCCCAAACCTACAACTTCAATAGCTTCGAACTGGACGATTTACTATTTCGTGATTTTTATTAGAGATAGAACCAGTAGTTTGAAATTTATGCATCAAATATCAGACGTATTGGTGGCCTACATTATCATCTGGTTGGTTTTCATTGAAAATTCTTGCCGTAACCTTTGCACATTCAATATTTCAGTAATAAATTGCAACTATTTCAATTATTTCTTCTGTAGAATAAATCGTCTTTATAAACACCACCCAAAAGATTGTCGCACTTTTATAAATGAATAATGAAGTACAAATAAATGTGGGATTTCATGGCCTAACGAAATGTCATTTTTCCAAACGTCAAATGTCATTTTCACATTTACACTAAAAAATTAATATTTCGGTAAGTTGATCGATTTAAATAAAAATCATTGTCGTGTAGAAAATGAAAATAACTTTTCAATGAGCTTTTTGCTTAAAGATTAGTCCCCTTCAAAATAAAACTTAACATGTGTTTAGAATCTTTTCAAAACCTTGTGTTCGTTAAGTTAGAAGGGCGGCAATTTTCAAAAATATTTTTAGAAAATTTATTTATTCCAATCGAATTTTCCACTGGGTAAACAAATTATGTACAATCATTAGAATTGTTGACAGTTCACACAAATCTAGTCAAGTAAATAGAACTGCAAGTAATCGAGAATTTTTAATCTTCTAACAGTTTTCCTTTGTTATCCTAAAATATTAAAGCATTAATATACCGTGTGGACGAATTAGCTTATTGTTAAATGGAAAAAAACTGTAATGGTTATAGAAAATTCATGCATTATACAGTATCAATGTCCTTCCTTAAAAAGAAAAACAAGATATAAACCAAAATTTGCTGATGATCTTTTGGTTTAGACTCCTTCCCCAGAAATTCTATTTTACAACTGTTTGATACAAATCCACATCTTTGATTTTCCTGAAGTGATGTTATAGTTTAGTGAAGATTAGGATCTTTCGCTATCACTGAGCTATCACAGGAATCAAAAATAAATGCCGTTTAAATGAATAGTAATTATCTTACAGGCAACTATAACGTTGACAGCTTTAGGCCATACCTAAAAAAAAATATCAACAATTTAGACTGATGGAGCTGTTAGAAATCAAACCAATATGTCTTACTAATGAAGAATAAATTTCATTGCAGTTATTTTTCTTGTTATGCCAAATTGGATTAAACTAAAAACCATATCTAAGCAATCTAAAAGCTAAGCTCAGTGTTATAAAACTGTTATTATTAACTGTAATATAAGAAGTGGTTAAGAGACACCTTACACAGAAGCTCCGCAAACCTAGACACCGTTTGATGCATTTTTTTTTTAATTTTCATTATCATGGCCATTACGAACACCATTAACCACGAACAAGAAGATCTATACGCGATACCAGATTGGATCGCTCGAAGTTCTTTCAAGCCCAATCTGGCAGACGTCCACCTCACATCGAATCCAATCAATATGCAAAGGAAAGTTTCATTGTGCCATAACCTGGTAATTCGCATACCTGTCGATGACACACGCGCGCTTGCGATACATTGGAGAAAAGAAGTAAAAGGGGAGAAAGTGGAACTGAATTATAAGTGACTCCGCAGATCGCCCCGAGGTGTTTGTTTCGATAATGATACGTCGCACGGTCCGAAAATAAGTCCAACGGCTCCAAGGTGTTGTAATGACACCTGGCATTTGATTAACCCAGGGACGAATGGCGGCTGGCAGAGGAAAGGTCGGCGCCAAATGGTCGTAAACTATGGTAGTCTACTTCCAATTGACGAAGGAGGCGTGGAATTTAATTAACTAGTACACGGCCCGCTTGATGTACAACTCCGGCGGATGTAGGCCAACACTTTATGAGATGGCTAGAAATAAACTGAGTAAACTAATAATTAAGCTTAGAAACAATTGAAGAAGTTTACTGTTATTATAAGTGTCGGTGTCTTGATTACGAATGTACCTCACAAAAGGTGTCTTCGATACGATATTTGCTCTTCAAAAAATTCATTTTGGAGAATGATGTTCACGTAAATATGTGGAGCCAAACATAGTAGCCAAGTTAATAGCTAGTTTTTTGCAGTTTTCATACTTCCTTAGGACATGTTTACCACAAAATTCTTCGGGGGATGCAGTTTTATACATTTGCAAGGAAATATCTTTCTGCAAGTCAATTACCTCCATTTGAAGTAAAGCTTTTTCAATATTGAACAAGCTATTCTACAGATGACGAAACTACATAAGGTGTTTTCAAGAATTGAGACAACATACCTAACTCTGCGAAGTTTTGGAATCTTGCTTCAAATTCCTTGCCAAGATCTGACATAAAACTTAGACATAGCAGTGTGTATTTTCGAATTCTTCTTTTTGTATTCAAGAATTGTTGGAAAATGAATAAATCCTTGATTTGCAATATCTTTATTAAAGATATTCAGCTTGCGACGAAAAGCAGACACACTTTGTATCAGATTACATATTAATTTCCCATCACCTTGTAAAATTACTGTTTGTGGTCAGAAGGAAAATGGAAAACTATTAAGATAACATGAAATTAACATCAAAATGAATCGCAGCGAGTTTTCAGGTTGGAATCGCGAAAAAAAGGCTTGGTCAGACTGAGATTTGAACTCGGGTCACGTCCAAGAGGTTGGGCTACACACTTGGCACTGTACCATCTCACCTAACAGCTTATCGTTATGTCCAAATGTCAACTCTTAACCACGTACATTTTTGTGAGATTTTGAAATTTGAATATCTTGATCTCACGATGGATTCATGATCCCTGGCTCAAGGGCTGTTCATACATGTAGGTTTCTTATCGGGATCGTGGGGGAAGTATACAATCTTCCCTAGTCAGATGAGTGGGTCAACTCTTTATAAATTTATGTAAACATTGAATTTTAGACAAGATACATTTTTTTGAGCGGGCTGATGGAATAAGGTAGAGTATCTAATCGAGTATCGAGTATCTAACAGCCATTGAATCCTTTAGAGCCGAAGGACGATCAAGTCTCTGCTTGGACGAAACGTGGGTCAACGAAGGTCATACTAGGGAAAATGTGTGGACCAATACCACAATTCGGAGTGACAGGGACGTATTTGTCCAAAGGCTGTCTAGAGGAAAGGAGGATTTGTTGAGGATGGTTTACTAGTATTCGAAAAACTTTCCCAAAATGCTACTATTGTAATGGATAATGCCTTGTACCACAGCAGACAGCCAGAAAAAATCCTCACTACACTGACAAGAAAGAAAGATATACCTACCAGACTGGCTTAGATCTAAAAGTATAGATTTTAACGAAAAGTTGTGGGAAATCAATTACTTGATTTAGTTAATCTAAATCAAGTAACTGAATTACGGCTGCCACCATGTCATTGTGAATTGAACCCCATTCAGCTGATATGGGCGCAAATAACAAATGAGATTTGTACCAAAAACAAATCGTTTAAGTTAGCTGAAGTAAAGGGATTGCTAAATGAAGCAATTGGAGTAAATGTGAACAACATATGGTTAAAGAAGAAGTATGAAAAATGCCCATGTAAAATATTTTACACAATTTCGTTGTAGGCTAAATCCTTATTGATACGTCTGGTTACACTGTTTGGTTGCTTATAAGGAAACAATAGAGAACTGTCAGAAGTGAAATGTCAACCAAAATAACAAGCTAAAGTTGCCAATACCTTTTATTTTCTAAAACAGTTTTAATTTAATCGAATTCAACAGCGCAAAGTGTTAATTTGTTTTCGAGTTTGGATCAACAACTACATAAACGAAAGATTTAGTTGAATTAGAATTAATAAATGTAATACTTATAATACTTATAAAACGACCTCGGCAAAATAAACCCAAATTTGTACGGCCTGTCTTTATAGAAATTTACCTGCAGATATCGGCCGGACTATTTATGATGTATCTTTATTGATGGATATCTTTTTGGATGAAAAACAAAAATTCTCGTTGTTGTAATCATGTTGACAATTACCCTTAGAATGGAATGTCATAATTTCTACCAAAAAGGCATGGATGACAATGGAAATTATGACAAGATGACTATATAAATTTGAGAATAAAATGAAAAAACAAAATAGAAAAGTGCCAAATACCACTTCGCATTGTCAGCCCTTGAATCAAGGAATAATTCAGAATTAAAATTCAAATTGATTTACCAAAATTTTTTGATTAAAATACTTCTAGCGTTTATTGACAGTGAACATGATTTTAAAAATTCTGAAGAAAACATAAATTTATTTAATGCTCTTATACAGATTACAGCTGCTTGGAAAAAGGTATCTCCTGCTGCAGTTAAGAAATGTTTTTCCAAGGCCGGGTTGTCTAATGTTATCCAAGCAGCAACAATGTTTGATGAAGAATACGAAATACTTCTTGCCCAATTCTTTCCTGCAGTTAGTAATGAAATTGTGGATTTAGATGAAATTATTTTTAGATGAATATGCTTCTGTTGATAGCCATGTGCCTACAGAGAGCCCTAACTTTAGTATTACAGAAATTGTTGAAGAATTGTACAATAACGATGAAGAACATAACTCTGATAATAGTGATGTGGACGAATGTTAAACTCCAAAATCTACTTTATCTAGTATGAGCGAAGTGGGTGCAAAGTTAAGAGACATACAGAATTATTTGTTGTGCAATAACAATGGTGAAATTTTTATGGATATTTCTCGAATTTTACTTACATGTGAAGCTGTAGTTTTTAAATAGAAGCTAAAAAATTTAAAGCAAACAAAGATTGCAATATACTTTAAAAAAGCTTAACAAATTTTGGTTTTTCGTCTGAATATGTTGTAATAATATGTATAAATAACGAACATATGTATTATCTATTATATATATATATATATATATAATACATATATGCACATATGGATTACCTATAATATGTACCTAGTCTGTTTTGTATTACATACATTAAAATAATTTTAGTTTTTCGTACACATATGTGTATTTGTATAATATTCACTTTAATTAATAAAATAAAGAAAAAAATCTTAAAAATCAACTATGTATTTTATTTGTAAGACGAAAAACCTGCTAATTACAACCTTTATTGACAGGTTTTACTGTATAACTTTTAATTTACTAGTAATTACGAAATTGGCAGCACCTGAGCTCTTGACCCTCAGCAATTGTGCAGGGTTACGCAAGTCGCCGTTACTTCTAACAATAACGCACTTAAGCTCTGACATAACAGGCATCTAAACATTGAAACATACTTAGCCAGTAATTACCACCAATCAATTGTACCTGTCGCGTTGTAAAATTTAAATTATTCCTTATTTTCACAATAGTGTTAAAAATACGGTTGTATTACGATTAATTTGAGGTGATATTTATATGACACAGTAAACAATTTGGAATTTCCAAGATCTTCGGCATTGACAGGCCTTCACATTCCACTTTTTAAAATTTCATGTTTATCTCAACCTGTATTTCATTTCATTCGAATAAAATTCAACAAAATATGCTGCTCTTTATGAAAGTGAGATGGATAAGACGAAGACAGGCATAAATTTGAATCGATTACAAAATTATAAATCAATATTAATTTAAAGAAATAACAAAATGAACTACCACCGCATAAAACGAGACTAATTTTGGAATTATTAAGTGTTAATTTAATAACTAATTTTGCAGATTTGACCACCTCTCACCTGACATCGCCTGATTTTACGCCACTAGGTTTCTATTTTACGAGACACGTGAAAGATAAATTATACAAAATACCAGCTATAATGTAAGCAAAAGAGAAAATTTCATACAATGTGCTAATTGGGTTTAAGATATTCATATATCTAATTTAATTCGTAGTAATGCACATCAGTTTAACCAATTACTTAAGGCTGAAGGCCGACCGTTATGTAAAACAAAGCCTTTTGAAGGAATCATAAGAGGAATTCATTCAGTTGTTAAAGATGTGAAGCAACCTCCCAACACCAGAGAAGAATATTCAATAGAAACGCAACGGAAATAGACCTATTAATGTAGGGACATCAATCTTAAGACAATGGCGTGACATGAGCAATTCTCACAGCCGGTGTTTGTGTGGTATTTTTTTTATGTTGCGCGGATATTTGTGTCGCCGAACAATAACGCGAATATTAATGTTGCAGCGAATCCGGCTGATTGCAACCGCGACCATTAATATTCATTGGAAAACTTAGGCGCTGCAGATGCGTGGTACTGAGAGGAACTACACGTCTGACCTACTATCGCTAGAATCGCGTGGACTTTACATTCGTGACCTTAGGCCTCGTACTTTGTGTAGGAGAGAAACCAGGCATTTCTTCGTTTCTGCCCCACTGTAGTAAATTAGATTCTTGGATAAATTAATCGCGAACATTAAACCATTTACACTGTAGTAAACATAGCAAGGATTAATTCCCTCGAAACTGTTATTAGATATCCAAGAAATCATATAGAACTGGAATCTTATTAGAGCATATGAAATTGTTTTCTTGTTTATTTGTTATATGTTGGAAATGAAGCAAAGAGCTAGGAAGGTTGAGAATCAGAAGAGGATAATGATGAAAATCAAGTTACTTTTTGAAAATGAAATAAGCATAACTTTCTCATCGATTTAGGCAACTCTTCAGAACAAAAGTACGCTCATAACTGAATTAATTACTCCACAATGCGCGCTTAAGTTCCTGGCATTAACCTTCTCGATTATTCAATAAAAATGAGTGCTTTATTCGCTTCAGCTCGGCATGGTTCTTGGTTCCTTTCGCAATACAAACTTTAGATTGATATTTTCCCATGTTTTAATAAAATCATAATAGCATATAGAGGAGTGGCCTATTATAATCTGTGCAAAGGTCGCCAGTGTTTACATAACGTGTGAATTTGTTGTTTATTTATCACTTGTTTGCACTTTAAGTTATACAGTGTCAACAGATCAATATCGCATTAGTTGCTGATTTTTGGTGAAAATTTCTGCTTTTACACGAATTACTTATTCATTGTTTAATAATAAACCAAATCTAGTGTTTTTCGATTTCAAATAATCGTTTAATAAATTAAGAAGGCAAATAATTGAAAATTTTCGGAACACAGAAGCATAAAAAAATATAAACGTAGCAAACATGACTATGGAAACATCAAATGTAGTAATTTACAGTTATCTTCACTGGAGGCATTAATTAAACGAAATTAAAATCTAGGTAATATCAACAATATGATGCAAGAAAGATAAGAAAACTAACACAAACCTCGGAAATAGAAGCCCAAGTAAGATATCTAGTAATTAATGAAGAGATAATGCAGCATATCTTATGTGGCAGATATAAAAAAGAACCTGGAGTTCTAATAAGCACAAGAAATGAAAGATCCATTGCATCAATTGTATCAAGATGAAGAGATATGTGAACAACATGATTGGAGGAAGAAATACTAGAAAATCAAAATGAGGCAGACGAATTCCAACATGAAGATATAATGCATAGCAAAATATCTTCAATAGTAAAATGAATAGCAAAATTTAAAAACAGGAAATCCACTGGAAATGATAACATATGTGAAGACATGATTAGGTATGTTGGCAAAAAACTAAATAGAAAGATCCACAGGAGATCTATACCAAAAAAGGAGACCTATCGTATTGTAATAATTGCCGAGGGATTACGTTGTTAAGTGTCGTATACAAGATATTAACAGCCTTGATTAAGGAAAGAATATGCAAAAAAATGTCGTCAGTAAGTATCAGTATGGTTTCAGAAAACAAAAACCCATGACAGATGCATAATGATGTCTTTGATAACAGGTGCTCTTCGTAGATTTCAAGTAAACTTTCCATAGGACTATAAGGAAAAGTTTGATGGAACACTTGTTAGACACAGAAATACACTTAAAAGAAAAGGACTTAAAAGCAAAGATTTTGACAGAAAATGGAATGACGAACAGTATAAATTGCACACAGAATGACAAACAGTATTTGTTTGCCACATCCTTTGATCAGATAATAAAGGTTTTACTTATATATTTAATGGGTATGTGAATAATAGTCTTCTGGCTTTTTTGTTTTATTTATTGTGGCTTGACCGGTTTCGACTCTTTTTCAGGTCATCAAAAGCTGTTATCAACCACAAAATTAAAATCATTAAGTAATATGTTATGGAAAATTACACAATTTATTTTATTTTAAATTATTTAAATCACTAATTTCATTTATAGTTATCACCTTTGCTTTGTTCTATATACATTTTCCAATGAAATTCACGCTAGATTTTATACATTATAATTTCGTGCAATGTAATTTTCGAAAACATTCATTAAATTATTTTAATTTTCTAGTCAATAACATAAAAAAATAATATTATTATAAAAATTTAGTTAATATTTCACCTTTCATCTTTATAAATAATCATGTACATATCAACACATTTTATATTATCCATAATTTTACATTTTAGGACCTCTGATGATAACCTGAAAAAGATTAGAAACCGGTCAAGCCACAATAAATAAAATAAAAAAAGCCAGAAGAATATTATTCGCATACCCATTAAATACATAAGAATATAAATGATACAGGTTCAATTAACAAGAACTCAGTTAAGTGTATTGCATATGCTGACGATATAGCAGACCTTGCTAGATCGGCAGCAAACCTAAGAAGAACCTTCTACCTATGAGGCAGAAGCAAAAAGTAGAGGGCTAATGGTGAATGAAAGAAGAAATACATGTTTATGAACAAAGATAAGAGAAAGAACCCTATTCTCAAAACTAAAGGATTAAATTTCGAAGAAGTTGATACTCTTAAATCCTAATATCCGAATAAACCAAAGGAATGAATAATATAAATCTGAAGGAAAGAATACAACTAAGATATAGAAAGTTCTACAGCAATAAAATAACTTTAAAAGATAGAAAATGAGATTGTACAAGAGAAAGAGGAAGAACAGGTGATAATTTTTGAATGAAGGATAATCAGATGGATAATGGGTAATAAGAAGGTAGGCGAAAATGAATTTAGATCAGGAAAATATAGTGGACGCTAGAAAAATCAATTGGTATGGACATAGGGGAGAGTGTTGTACCAAGACCATGGTGTACCTTGGGCAACGTCACGTATGTGATTTGTGCTGCTACCTAGCGGGCTCTTGGTGAACCTTATCCGTTCCTACTGCTCTAATGGGTTGGAGGCACGTCTGTTGCGCTTTGTACTTTTAGTGGCATAAAGATGTTTTGCAGGCGTGAAAATAAATAATTCGTGATTTAGTTGAGTGCGAGAAACTCCTAACATAGATAGCATATTTTTCAGTGAGTAAAATGCTTATTATATTTTGCAAATCGGTTAAGTAGTTTTGTCTAGGCAGCCATATTTGCTAAAAATGAGACCAGTTAGTCTAGTTCATTTCATATTTGGTTCAATTCGTGTGTGGATTACTTCACTTTTATAATATACTAATAAAATGACTTGGAAATATTTTAAAATGGTGTATTTATTGTAAATGCCCTAGGTTTCATGTTTGGCCCAAGGTACGAAACCATGCTGTACCATGAACCATAATAATTAATAGAGCTCATTACTTTTCTTTCTGACTATTCTTTCATTTGCGACTGAAAGAATCCCATACATACACACACAGATATATATATATATATATATATATATATATATATATATATATTAAAATAATTGCAGTATATTTTTA
>JAWQRM010000450.1:0-22541 GCA_033557675.1 Coptodactyla brooksi | reverse complement strand
CTATTGGACACTCAATGCTATCGCGAGCACGCGTGCCGGAAGGTTTTTAAGAAATACGGCGAGATATATACTCCCGAGTGGCACAAGAAGATGCTGCAGTTATCTTCAAAACAGTTCTGGAAGGAGGTCCACGACGAGTACCGTTTGCCACATTCATCCTTCGTACTGGAAAAGGAATACGAAGAAATTTACAAGCAGTACATAGACAGAGTACCTTTGAAAGCTGGCGTTGACAAATTGGTGTTCCATCTGAATCATTACAATATTCCAATTGCTCTCGTCACGTCATCAGATAAGGATGTCTTCGAATGGAAGACCAGGCACATAAAACAATTTGTGCAGCTGTTTCATCACGTGGTGTGTGCGGACGGTGACGATAGTGTGAGAAAGTCGAAGCCGAAACCCGATGTTTATTTAGTATGCGCATCCCGATTCCGGGAAAGACCCGTATATGGAAACTGTCTCGTTTTTGAGGATACTCCTAGAGGAATCGCGTCAGCCGTTACTGCCGGTATGCAATGTGTTGCCGTACCGAATCAAAATGTACCACACGACATGTGCCAAGATGCAACTGTTGTTATCCACACCTTCATGGAGTTTGAGCCGGAAATATTTGGGTTACCACCGTTTACGGTTTACCACCGCTGATTGTAAGGACTTACTGTCTTATCTCCAATGTTGAGGATAATTCCAATTGTCGTGAATAAAGTGAAGTTACTAAATTCTAATTTGGCATTTTTGATACAGTCTCTGTATGTCTTTAGCTTTTATTCTTTGATTCTTTTGGTTGTTATTACTCTCATTGTATTTTTCTGTTCCTCTTCTTTCAAAAATTTTCATCTGTTCTTTATTTTATTTACAGTTAGTTCATTGAATTCCAATACTATTAATCAAATATTGTCTTTACAATTCTAATATCATTATTCTTCATAGATTTGTATATAATTCCTGCACCAGATACTAAAATTTGAAGGAAATATGCATTTGCTTACACCTTTCTTGTCATGAAAGACTATATTTTGGTACTCTAATAATACATTTACCAGAACAGAATTATTCGGTAGTTTTTATGGTAGCATAGCATGTGGTTCCACAGCAATTCGCAATAATTTTGATGATAAGTCTGGTGGAGCTCTACCACCTACTAAATGAGTATAGTATTGAATTTAATAACTATCACCTGTAGCAGGTTTTAACCTGTTTTTATCTATAGGAAAGATCCTGACAAATTTTCATGCAGTAACATGTCTCTAATGTAACACTATAAAATAGCCCATCATCGAATTAACAATTTACAACTGTTCAATGTGTCATATGAAGTGCAGGTAAGAAAGTGGTATAAAAAGTGATTTAAATTACCTACCCTATATAGAAGTTAGCCATAGATTCCATATAGATTACATATCTACATACAAATAACTATCAGGAAAAGATTTTAACAAAATTTTTTGTTAAAATGTTTTTTTGGTGTTTATTTATCTAGCTTACCTTTACATAAAGGATGTTTTTATCGAGTTGCCCAAGAAAGGGGCTGCAATACCCGACTTCATCGTTTATTACTGGCACATATCCTGTTATTTGTACGTGATGTGAATAAAGAAAAGGTTTAGGAAATTGTTTTTGTATCCATTTTTCAAGTGCACTTGGGTATATAAGAAATACAGTGCCATAACCTGTTTCCAGTGTACCCTAAGACTTTGTCTGCATCACCTATTGAAACAAATTAATATTTTAGTTGGTGTTAATTTATTTCTTACGCTTATCTCATGATATATAAGTGAAAATTGTGCTATTTTTTTGTATGTTAGTGTTATAGTGTAAGTGATTAATACTGAAGAATGCTAAATAAGGATTATTCCTGTGGGTACTTCCTACTATAAATTCGAAAAGTAAGTATAATACAACCTAAACCTGAGTTTGTAGTAACTATATTAACTTTCTTAACTTCATTCCGGTTTTAAATGTAATGATTGTGGTTCTAACTACATTGACCATAATCATTACATTGAAACATTACATTGAAACTAAAGGTTGGCTTTGCAACAGAATTAAACAACGTTTAGATGTTTTGAACAATAAACTGATTAGTGCATTATTTCAACATGTCATTCATAACAAACATAATATGAATTTTGAAGATGTTAAAATTTTTTTTTAAAAAAGATAATCTGCATGAGAATATAATTTATAGTTTCTTACCTAATTTATATCAATATAAAGACAATAATGTCAATAACAGTAGAGAATTGGGTAATATGAGGTAATATTGGGTATTATTAACCTTTTGATATATGATAATTATGAATTTCTAGTATTTTTCATGTAATCGTAGCTTTTCAGTAGTTTTTTATATTTTAATTATTTACATTTAAAAAAAATTTTAAATTTTGAAAGTTTCTGATGATTTTGTTTAGTTCTTGATTCAGGTTGGTACTTGTTTATAAATCAAATCATTATAAACAAAATAATTATTGTTGAACAAAAATTGAACAATTTCAGTAAAAGTAAGTTTATCAGTATTGGTGACACGCTGGACTAAACTCCATTCTTCATTAATTATATTTAAAATGAGCAGTAATGGTATGTTTGAATATGTATGAATTTTTTTATATCATATATTTCTTAATAGTTAATTATTTTTAGTACTATTCCAAAAAAACTATTATTTCTATATATATCAAATATTTCCTTAATAATTAATTATTTTTAATACTTTTTTTAAACAATTAATTTTTTTATATCGTATATTTCTTAATAGTCAATTATTTTTGGTACTTTTTATATTACAAATTTCTAACAAAATAAAACTTAGTATGAAAACTTCCTGCCCCATATTCGTCTAATCAATTTACCAATAAATTCAAATTTTACCTATAAAAATTAAAACATTGCCTAAACATTCTTTAATTTTTATATATTCTTTTTTTTTATAAATAACTATTTCTTTATGTCGAATACTTCCTAATAGTTAATTATTTTTAGTACTTTTTATATGACAAATTTCTAACAAAATAAAATTTAGTATGAAGGACAGTAAAACATGGCCAGGGGGCATTTTAACGCTTTGAAACATTTGTACAAATTGCAAAAGGATCTTTTATGTCATAATCAGCAAAACCAACAAACGCTTTTGACAAGATGTCTCCAATGAAGCTTGACAAATTATAAAAAAGTGAGCCTATACATAACACTATTACATAACACTTTTTTTTTGGTGTCATCTATGTATTCTTTGTCTAACAACTTTTTTGCTAGAACATTATTTTTACGTTGTATAGAGACTTGGGTCAGAAGTTAACCTCACATAGGTATCCTCGTCAGCCAATAGTTCATGCATTTTATTTTGGTAGACTATCTTATTAATAACTACAGTTACAGCACCTTTGTCTGCTTTCGTTATATATATGTTATCGTTTTCCTTAAGGAACCGTCTGCATTTCATGGAGACATCTAACCAGGGATCAATCCAATTTCTTTATATCAGTGGCCTCCCCCTAATCACAAGTATTAATTTAATTAAGCCTTCAATATAAACCAACAAACTGCTAACATCACTTTTATCTATTTTAACCTTGACTCCAAAATTAGAAAACTTTTTTATGTTATTCTTTTTTATGAATTTAAATTTTTTGTTGTAATTAACATTTTAATTAATGTTTATTAAAATGTTAATTGACATTAATTAATTACGCAGGTTATATTATATTAATATGCAGGTTATATCAATTATGGACAGATTATATTTTAATGTTTGGGCATAGATTTTCTGCTCCAGAAAGAAATATTTATCAGTAATAATGCTGTTGGTTATATCCCCAGAATCTTCAAGTAATAAATTGAAGAAAAGGCTTGCATTAGTTCTTTGATTACTGTTTATTGTACAGAGGTAATGTAGTAATATTTTAAAATCCTCTTATGCCAAACCACTCAGGATTGAATTCTTCCAAAGAATCCAACACGACTGTCGCTTGGGCATACGAAAAGGGGGGGATCACTCTATCCGCAACAATAACACATTGCATACCAGCTCGTAGTGCAGCGGTCATCCCTAGGGGGGAATGCGAAAACACCAAACATTTTGACGCGGAGGGTCTTTCGGGGAACCTCTTGCTGCAAATTAGGTAAATATCCGGTTCAGGTTTGTTACGGTAGACGTCGTCATCTGTGAGTATGTGATGAAACAATTTGAAAAAGTTGGTCATGTGATTTGTTTTGAACAGCATCATTTCTTTACACGAAGACGTAGCAAGTCCCAACGGAATGTGTTGATGGTACAAATGCAAAATTAACCTTTTGGCACCTGGGGCGAGAGGGCAATTTTTCAAACGTTCCTTGCAGATTGCTTTGTACTTTTCTAGCAAGTTATCCGGAGAAATGGGCAGCTTGTAGTGTTGCACCTCTACAGCGCAGGTTTCTCTTGAAGATGTGCCCAAGATTTGCCTGTGAATTTCCGGGGTGTACTCGAACCCGTATTCACCTAATATATCGCTTGCTATTTGGTAGTAGATGGTTGACGTGTCCAATATAGTTCCATCCAAGTCGAATATGCAATGGGTTACTGTGAAAAATCTAAGTAGTTCACATTTGCACGGCACCTTCGGTACGCTGTCTTTCCGGCGTAGCTTTTTACTTTTTCTACGCAACGCGCTTAAAATGCGTGACATTTTGAGAGTGATGACACATACGCAGGTTATTAGATGTATCATGATCTTGACATTGATTATCGTTACTGTTAGTTGTCAAGGTGTCCTTCAAATGTCTTGCTGTTACAGTCGTAGTGGCTAATTACATTAATTTGAAATTCATTTTGATTGGGATAGTCTCTTATAATTAAGTTTTAGTACCCTTGTCCTTCTACCTAAAAGGTCAAAAAAGATCGAGGCAGGAATAGGGGCAGGCCCGTTATTAAATATTTTCAGCATACCTGATTGTAATGTTCTAATTCGACATTCATTTTCTTAAGTCTACATTAAGAAAAACTTTTTTAAAATATTCCTGAGGGTCCTGATATTCAATTAACTATTATCGTTCAGATGTTCATTGAACCACTGACAATATTGCACTCGTTGCTTGTAGATAGATGAATGTAGATGCTGAACTGCAGACATTCTGTAGGGTTTCAGGTGCAGGTTCTGCTTTAATGCCTTGTGAATAGTGCCACTGGACAAACCTATGAAAGAATTACTATTAATCGAATATCTAACTATGCAGGCAATTTACTTTTTAAAAATTAAAATATCTATTAAAAATAAATATTAGGGATTGAAATCAGGACATCTACAATCAAATACATTACATATTTACATCCAATACATAATATAGTATTAGTTTAAGACTGAGACTTTAATTATCTTTATTAATTTAATTTATATTTATATATTTCTGTTTAATTTAATGGGTAACCTTATAAATTGTAAAAACAAAATTACTTTTTCTGGATGTCTAAGGAGGAGTCCTGTATTATATATTATTGCTTACAAATTTATATCAAAATAAACATCATACACTTACTCATACTACCAATGAATGGTAAATAAGTAATATACTGTTAGCATTTAGTAAAAAAAAACTTTTATTATTTTAAATTGCTTTTAATATATTTAGTATTGATCTAAATAACTATTGACCAGTTATCAGCAGATAATTGTGGAATGGATTTCGTAGGACTTTGTTCTATTCTCAGTTGAATATCATTCTGTTAAAACAATTGGTCTTCCTGTTGACTTTCCCTTATAAATACAGTGTTTGTCTTCATATCATTTAATGCAAAGTTAGCGCCAGGAAAAGCTCCAAAGACCAAGTTTCTTTCCAAGAAAATGGAGTTTTTCGTATGATATTCAAAAATAAATGCGGAGTGTAACGAAGTTTTCTTTAATTTTTTTTCGGTGTAGTTTCAAAAATACAAGCTATCAAATACGGGGTTTCTTTCAAACTAGGTTTCCTTCTTTAAATAAAACACCACGATATTTTTACATAGTTATATTTAAATAAATCATTTTCAAATAAGTCTTTACAAAAAAATACCTCAAGAGTCTACAGTTTCCTTACGAGATA
Organism: Coptodactyla brooksi; assembly: GCA_033557675.1. NCBI lineage: Eukaryota > Metazoa > Arthropoda > Insecta > Coleoptera > Scarabaeidae > Coptodactyla > Coptodactyla brooksi. The sequence goes on along the minus strand of JAWQRM010000450.1, from coordinate 16,487 downwards.
AATACAGAATCACTAGAAAAACACTCGAAAGTATACAAGTTAAACGATTAAATGAGAATGAAGTATGGACAAATGGTTCGCCGGTCTTCGGCTCTCTGGTGCAGTGTTGTACGTGAGTAATCATAATAATACAAAGGTTAAGTATACGCGGAGAGACTTACCCAATAATTATTTACGTTGTTAGTATTCCTTTCCTTCTCCCTCATAATCAATACACAAGTGCAAACACATAATTGGATTATTATTAATTTAATTATCCTTACACGGCATCCAAGAAGTTATTACATTTAATAAGTTAATGAGTAATTGGCACTGACTCTCCCGAATTCATTCGAACGACATTCGCGCATTTTGTATCTATATACATACCTACAAACACATAAAAATGCTAGTGAGCCGTTATTAGTTAACCGATAGGAAGAATAGAATATAAACACTAACTTTATATATAAATATGGCAACGTTGCTATATCATATATAAGAAGATTACGTCAACAGAACTCTTAAAGATGCAGTTTCTCTCTTATTCTCTTTTTCGTTTTGTCGACAACCCTCAAATGTCAACAGTAACACTATACATCGATCCTATATATGATATATAAATATTCTATTACAATGAGTAATTAATTCATACAACCTTGATTAGCATCGTGCTAGTCGAATTAAATTTAAAAAAATAAATTAATAATCAATACTAAGAAATACAAAAAAGTTGATTAAGTAGTCGTGTACATATACATAAGTCTTCATAAGTGTTTCTATATACATTTAAAACGTTCACAAAGCTCTCTTTCCTCTTCTTACTCATAGGTAGGTGTAAGTTATATCCTATGCATGCGCTAATATTTTTTCCATATATTTTTTTTGTTTAATTAAATTTTGCCTAAGTAATAGTGACTACTTACAAGTTCTCGATTTTTGTTCATAAACCAAGATTTGTATGAATACTGACTGAATGACGAACGAACTTATGAGTAAAAACTAAATGGTAATCACGAAGTGTAGTGCAATGTCGAAACCTGCTTCACATTATATTTTAATCGACAGTTACTTTAAAAAAAGTACATTTGAATTTGGCTGTATCGAAATACATTTAATGAAAATTCTTACAGAATAATACAAACTACATTACCTGAGTGTTATTGGAGGAAATAACTCGATAAAACATAGTCAAAATATATAAAAATACACAAATAGTTTTAAGCAATTCAAACTACTACATAACAGTATTTTAATTTACATGGTTAAGGTACCAGGTTATCTAGAGCAGAGTCATCGTTTTGGGTCAATTATAAAATTATGATTTGTTTCCTGATGATGGCCCCTTAACTGAAATTGACAAGTTAAATATTAGAATTGAAAGATGTCAATGTCAATCTAGTTAAATTCAGGCAACAGGCTATAACAAGGACGAACCTAGACAACACAAATTAAACTGTAGTTAATTAACTAACAACACATTAAGTTTGTATAATTATGAATTAAAATCATATGTTTATATTGTTAGGTATAATTAATAATGTAAAGCTGTTTTACGCCAAATATATATTAATTTTATATTACCATTTAAATATATAATATATTTAAATGATAAATATATAAATAATAATTTTCAATTGTAATCAAGGCAAAGTAAAGCAAAATACTAGGAAAAGCCAAATTAAATAAGGCAATCCAAATTAGAGTCTACATAGTTTTAACTAACAGTACAATATTTCAAAAACGATATTGCTTCATTCCAGCCAATACTAAAGTTGGGTTTTAATCACTCAATGAAAATATAAAATTTTCAGTTGGGCAGTTGAATATTCAATTTCCATTAAATTAATTGGTATAAAAAGCACAGAACAAAAGTTGCATATTTTATCATTAAGTTAATCAAATCAAACTAAAGCAAAACACTAAAAAGCATGGAATTAAGGTAATACAAATTAAATAAAAATTAATTAATAAGCTATGTATTGCTTTAATGCATTATGGCAATACACAGCTTATTGCCTTATGCATTACAGCGTACATAGTTAACTAACACAACAATATTGGTTTTAGTCACTCAATGGAAAAATGAATAGATCAGTTGAATATTCAATCCCCGTTAAATTAATTGGTATAAAAAACAATAAAAATTGCTGACAATAATATTAAATGCATACAATAATATAAATATAAATAGTATACAATTTTTATATTATATATACATATATATATATATATATATATATATTATAATTTTAATAAATTTTATGTACTAAAATTGATCTAAGATGTTGTAATATAAAAATTAATTAATATTATATTAAATAAAAATTAATGAATAAGCTATGTATGTATTGCCTTAATGCATTATGGCAATACACAGCTTATTGCCTTATGCATTAAAGCATACATAGTTAACTAACACAACAATATTTCAAAAGCGATGTAGCTTTATTCCAGCCAATATTAATGTTTGGTTTTAGTCACTCAATGGAAAAATGAATACATCAGTTGAATATTCAATTTCCGTTAAATTAATTGGTACAAAAAACAGAATAAAAATTGCTGACAATAATTTAAAATACTTTATTATAATAATGTAAAAATAATATAAATATAAATAATATATTATTTTTACATTATTATACTTTTATATATATAATATATATAATTTTAATAGATTTTATGTACTAAAATTGATATAAGGTGTTAATGATATAAGGGGCTAATTGAACCAAACTGAAGCAAAATACTACTAAAAAGGATGAAATTAAATTAAATCATTAACCAACACAATAGTAGTATAAAAAAACGGAATTACTTAATACTGTTTATTATAAATACATATTTTTTATATTTTAATAAGTGTATGTATTATTATAATTGTGTATTAGATTTGACATATTAAAATTAACAGAAAATATTTATTTTAAATATTAAGTAGAAAGATAAAGTTAAAAATCAGTTTTGCTGCTTTCAATATTTAATCCTATTTAATCCTATTAAATGAATTGGCGAAAGTACGGAATTAAAAAAATATTTTTATTTCAGTATGATAATTTTTGTTCCAATTATTATTACAGTTCGTTATTACTCTGTCTGTAAATTATTTTAATGAATTATGATTTAAAATAATCTGGGTAGGCAGAATTAATAACATACGATTATCTTATGTCGAAAGATTATGGTATACTTTTTTAAAATAATTATTTATTAAATTCTGTATGTTAAAATTAAAAGGTTTCATTATTCATTTTAAACTCCAGTAAGAACTAATTGGATAATTAGTTCAATGTTTAATCGCAATTAAATTAATAACTTTAAAAATTATTTTTATGTTATTAAGACAGTTATTGTTTTAATTATAATTTCAGTTCATTGTTACTATTAATACCTATGGTTATGAATTTAGGCGTAATTAATAACATACACCTTATGAGCACAGAATGTGGAAACTTTTTAATAATTAATATAAACATACGTACATTAAATTTTATATTTTAAAATTGGAATTTTTCTATTTTGTTTTGGTGATCAATAATACTTTTACTGACTGTTTTTAGTTTGTTTATTAAAAATGCAGCTGTTTTTTTTTTGATATCTGGATTATGCGTTGGTGTAGGATCAACTGGTGTGGTGTTTTATGATGTTGGTTGTTTATTTATTTATTTATTTTTGTACTCTTATGTGTTGCGGTTTTCTATTGTATATTAAGATACAAGAATGCAAAAAATAATAAAATAAAAATAAACAATCAACATCATAAAATACCACACCAGTTAATCCTACACCAACGCACAATCCAGATGACAAACAGAAACCAGCAGATGCTTTGGTGACACTCAAAATAGCTCTGAAGATGACCCAAAACTAAGCCGAAACCGGTAAGATAATAAAAAAATATAAAAAAAACAAGACATTAATTTTAAATGTTAAAATCGATGTCTTGACGAATTGAATTAATTGATAAAAAGTACTGGATAAAAAAATTAAGACTTCTTTAATAATTATTTGTACTCCAGTCAGAATTGGATCATTAAATGAATTGTTCTGGAAAAAAAATCTTTACTCCTGTAAGACCATTATTGTTTTAATTATTATTACGGTTTGTTGTTATTATTACTATTATTGCACATTATTTGTATTATTGTGGATTAAGACCATCTGCTTGTATTGTTAGGCATAATTAATAAATGTCAGGTTACTTTATGCTTGAAGACAACTTGTGATGTTGTCTATTAAATTAAGTTTAATTTTCAGACAAATTTGAACCATCAATCATTACGTTGATTGAGTTTTTGAACATCACTGAGCAATGTTTTGCATATAGTATACTGTTCAATTAGAAAATTGTAAATCAGTAGTCTAGCAATATAAATCAGGAAGTTAGTTTTGCTGTATCATGTTTTATTAAATTATAATATTGACGAGAGATTAATGTACTTACCCTTAAATCTTTTCTATCCAAAATCTAAATTTCAAAATGAATTATACTTGGCCAGTTATATTAAATTATTATAATTCACACATTATTATTAAGTGGTAACTATTTTAATTGTGACACAAAAACATATCGACAATTTTATGTGAAGCAGTTTTATACATTACTTTTACATTAATTTCGTTTTAATAAACGTTTCGTTTTAACACTTCTTACAGACCGTACCGTTCAAAGGGTCCTGTTCTACGTTATTGGGTGTAGTAAACCCTCTTTGGTTTTGTGGTTTAATTCTTAAATGCTAAACAATAAACCGTACGTAATATATAGATTGTATAATATATTACAATGTGTAAGTTAAATTATAATCGGATGAGTATATTGGCAGTGGAGGTTCATTTATAATTTAATATAATAATTATTTATATATCATATTGTTATACATTATACACGACCGATGTTCTAACAATCGGGAAGGAACAACCTAGTTTAATACGAACACAATCGAAAATAAACAGGAGACCTCGAATGATCGATCTGTACTGACAATAATTAATAATTAATTCATAATTAATATTTCTCTACAGTTATTACAATATGTTTTATTTTTTATACTTCTATTTTCTTTTCAAACTTTACTTACTACAGCGGTTATTTTTAACCACTGCACAGTCTTATATATGGTAACACGTTAAATTTTCTTTGGGGAAGGGGAGGGATGTGTGTGTGGGTGTGTGTGTGTGAATGTGGGAAAGCGATTTTCGGGGAATAGTTTAGATGGTGATAATTTTACAGTCCATTACTTTCTGTTTCGTTAGTTAAGTTAATCTTAGGATGCGTTGTTTTTATTATTAAAAGTAGTTAGTTTTGGTTTGGTGCCAAAAGGAATGTCTGTCACTTTTTTACTTTGTATTTAAGTGGCGGATCACTTTCAACGGGGTTCCATTTTTCCTTTGGTCTATTCCTCTTCGTGTTCGGTTTCCTCTCCCGGGCCGTACATGTCTGCCAACTTGTCGAAACGGGGACCCCAAGCTCCTAAATAGTCGTAATCTTGGACTTCGTCGTCAGTTCCTGAAAAAACAAAGTGCATTTTACAGAAGTAGCTACAAAATTAATGATTTGCTTCTTAAACACTTTGAAGGATGGTATAATTGAAAAAAAAGCAATAGAAATCAAAAAAGGGTAATGTGGAAATAATACTCTTCTTCCACCGGATTATTTAACATTCTAAAATTTATTATAAATCAAAATTACTGCAATGTCAATGGATCATTTTACCAATCAAGAGACAAACTTTGTCTTTCGATTTTTCTTTGAACAAGCCTATGGATATCCACTTAAGAATGAAAATAGAGGAAAGAAGAGTTGGCTTACATTTATAAATTAGCTAACCAATTTGGCTTTCCAAAAAATATATAAATAAACTAGAACAAAACACTAATATTAAGTATAACCCACTATATACAAAACCCACATTAAACCTTACAAATACAACTTCTAAATTAGTTAATCACTGGTTACCACTTTACCAAAACAATAATAAATTGCTCGATGCGCATTTCGTCGACAAAGTCGACATTGTCAAGAGCCACCAGGAAATAAGACCCCAGGCTTAACAGGCGGTAACCATATCCACAATTCAACAACTTATAAATCTTCACCGTATAATGACACCAATTTAAAGCTTAAAAAAATTTTCAAGAATTACAATATAAAGCCAGCTTATAAAACTATATCTACTTATAGCCTATTAACAACTTAAACAACTTAAACTTGATTAAAAAAAGTGGAATCTATTCAATTAAATGGTTTAACTAAATTTCATATTTTTCAAACTTTCAAAAAACCCGAAAGTCAAATTGTTAAACGAATAAATAGAATTCTTAGAAAAACCAATATTTACCATCTTATAATTTTATTTTCTGACCTAAAATTTGTATATAATGACGTTTAGGGAAACCTATGTTTATTAGTTTATTAATAATAACTTTAAATTTTTAATACAAGATTTTAGAAACTGTAAAACTTCCCTCGTAAACTAGTTTTTATAAAGCATTTATACTTTTATTGCAACATCCTTTGTAGGTTTGCAACTGATGATGCACTTTGAATAGTGCGAAACGTTTGTAAATAAAATTTGAAGGGCAAGAAAAAGAGGTTTTTATTACATTTTACTAAATTTTAAATAACTATAACTTGCAAGGTGGATACATTTGAAACCCTTGGTTTTGCAACAAAGTTAAATAACTGTTACTACTTAAAAATACTATTTAGAATATTATTTTGAAACGTTTTACATGAAGTTATAATGAGCTGTCAGACCTATTCAAAATAATTTCTCGTTGAGATTCAAATTAAAGCATGCAACGTTCTCGGTTTTTTACAAACTAGCTTGAAAACATTACGTTCATCTCTTTTATTATTCTTTGAATATAGGGCTATAAAGTCTATGAATCTATACGTTCAAAAAAAACCATCAAAATTATAATTGATTTAGTTTATTTGATAAAGTGTATTCAACATCACACACATCTGTTCAACATTTGATTTAAATCCTTTTGCAAGCCAATCAAAAGGCAATTAAACACTTTTCAACCTTAGTCATATCCCTTGCTTAAGTAATTCCATAACCCTTAAGAGCAACCGTAAGATAAGTATAAAAAACTTACTTATATTACTAAAATTACTTATACTACTAAAATATCCGACAATATCGAAAAAGGGTAATGTGGAAATAATACTCTTCTAGCTATGTTAACGTATAATTTGACTTAACTAGTTTCGATTAATTAAATAATCATCTTCAGAAGCCTTTGCAACTGTAAAGAGAAAATTACAAAATAATAAAATAGAAATGTATTGTAGGTTTATAAAGGTTAAATCTTAAATTATGTTAGTTGCAATTGAAGTGTCTCTAAAAGTTATTTAAATTTATTTTCAGTTATTTTTAAGACAACTTATAAATCTTTACATCAACTTAAAGCTAAAAATTCTCAAGAATCACAGTACAATAATAATGTTATAACGTTGTTTACTCGAGGTGTGAGTAATTTGCATTTTTATTGTACCTTTTATTGAAACATCCTCCGAAGGTTTGCAACTGATGATGCACTTCGAATAGTGCGAAACGTCTGTATTATTATTACATTTTACTAAACTTAATAAATAAATTATTAATACCGAAATTTCACAGATGCAAATTCCATTATCGTGAAATTTTTATTAAGTGACTAGTGAATTGACTGAAGTTCCTCAATCTATGACGCAAAGAGTTGTAGTGGCAGGATAGTAACGGAAAATCAGGAATTTGAATGCTGAATGATGCTATTTGAATACACCTCCATCCAGACGAATATCTAATAGGTATTCAAAATTATTACCCAATCTTATAAAAAGTATGCTTTTGTTTTCTGCTAAAAATATAGTAAGGTTACTACTAAGTGAAATTTCTAAAGAGAGGTCCACTAAATTTAAATTGTAACAACAGAAAACAGTCGCAATAAGTGTAAGGCATAAAATTAATTTTCAAATGGGAATACACTGAATTTATTCGAATAGCCAACGCAGTCAATATAAATGCAACATTTATACAGAAACAATTGAAAAATACGAAAACATTTCACGGCTTATAATCAATATTTATTTATAAATATTCATATAGAATATGTTCTATATGAATATTTAAAAATATTCGTAAAAAACAACAATTTAATGTATAACAGTACAGAAATAATATTAACAAATATAGATTTTGAAGTCCAATATGAACTTTCATTATTCCTTTTATGCGTAGCAACTTTTTTATAGATTACTTTTTGCACGGATCTTTTTTTCACTTCTTTTCCTTTCTCTATTGTTCAAGTTTACTTCCAGATAATCGAAAAGGTCAGTTTGAAGTCAGTCTGTTTCCCTTTAGTTTTATGTGCAAATTTGAACACGATACGTGTTTGATTGTTTTTATTGGGAAATATAAACTGAGAAATATTAATTATAATAATAATTCATATGATAATTTAGTCTGTCCACAACTTTACAGGTTAAATACAGGTTTGAAGTAAGATTTTGTTCGGCGTAAGATAAAATTAACCGCATCGACAAGTTCCAACTTTCCAGATCGGGGCCCAGGCCTTTTGTTCTCGACAACAAGTTAGCAACAGTGTACGTTTGGACTCTCAGGTAGTAATTACATTAAATAACCTTATCAAGGGGAAAAGCGAACGCGATGGCCCTGTAATCTAGCGGAATTAACTTTTTCCTACAATAAAACTTAAGAGTCGGTTTCAATCGAAATTCCTCGTTATAAATAATGAAGTTAAGATCCGTCCTGCTGCTCATAATTATAATCGCTTTGTTCCGTGATGGATTTTCGCTTAAATAAGGCAGTCGGAATTCCTAATTAAGTAACGTCAAATGTTTTGGAGCTCCGTAAATATTCAGATAGCGTTAATGTATTCATAAATCTGTCAGACTCGTCTCTGGAATAAATTAAGAGGGATCTCTTTGAAAACTAAAATGGGACATTGAAATTTGAATTTCTAGTAGGGAACAATCGATATCGGATAAACGTAAGAATGGTCCGTGCTTTATGATACACAAAAAGAAAACAATTGCACAGAACCGAAGAAAATGTTTTCACACATAAGCTTTGCAATGTCAGCTGTCAGAATATATAATGCATATACGGTTTAGAATGAAGTTGGCTAGCAGGTTAAAATACAACTAACGCCACTGCTGCGAAAAAAAAGAATGAAATTAATTTTCCAAACAACCCAATGTACATACCGTATGGGAAAGTTTTGGTTGACGCATAGGGAGATACACACATGACTCTCCCCACGAGTTCATGTCTATCGGTACCCGATCTGTCTTGAGAGGATGTGTACTTAGCGCCGCTTGACATCGTTCTACGTACACTTATTTTTTAACTACTAACAATAAATGTTTATTCATCTCTTTCACAGACAAACAAAAACTGTATTCTTACTAAAATTGGGTCACTTTAAAATAAAATAATTCTAGTAATTCCGTTTATTAGAATTCCCTTATATTCCGTTATATAAGACCTTTTCTTTATTCACCGGACCTAGCACCATCTAATTATCACCTATTTCGGTCGCTGCAGAATTTTTTTCAACGAAATATGACAGTTATGAGAAATACATTGAATTTTTACAGTTTTAATTGCAAAATTTCGCTTCAAAACTGCCAACTGTGCTAATTGCGTGCCACCGTATTCTTGAAGGTACAGAATTCCTGGAGGAGCAAGAAAAGATGGGGAAATAACCAAACAACATCGTAAATCGGTTACGGTACGCGGTGCGCGGCCCTATTTCACATTTTCCTCTCCGTAAACAAGACCACATTTTGAACTTTACCCCGATATATCATTCGGATGTACCAAACTCCGGGAAAAAGGTACAGCAAGAGAGGCTGGTGTCGAGGGCACCTTTTAGAAAACGAGAACTAAGCGTTACAGCTTCGTATTGTGTTGGCGACAAACAGTGTTGTAATTTCACACCGGTATCGATTGCTACCTGTTTCATTTGTTTTTCGACTGCGAACTTTTATGAAACGCTGCAGTTTAATTAAAATAAGTGGTAGACGGGAATGTAAACAATGAAAATAATCGCAGAAATAATGATCAAATCTGCAGAAGACATAGGAGAAGGCAAATTACTATTAAGTTGACAAATTGAACTTATTTAAAAAAACCGAGTAGTTTACCCCCTTTAACCTTCTCGTATATGTGAATAAATACTTTTTCCCTCAATTTGCAACCCTTATTACTCACCCAGGGACTTTTAGAGCACGTATAGAAAATACGTAAACCTTATTTTTGTCCATTGCACCAAATGTGTATAATTTCGTTGTTCTGGTCCACAAAGATTTTGTGGACCAGTACAACGAAAACATCTTAAAAGGATGTTTTAGAAAATACCTATGAGAAAAAAGGATGTAAAGGTGAAATCAGTACAGCAGCTGCAAAATTTTATGGACTAGAGAATCTAAAGTTCCTGAAGATTATTCCTTACGGATTATTTTAGAAATTGCTTGTATTGTGCAGTACGATTCGTTTCAATTAATTTACCTAATCACCAAACTATCCATTTGCCATCAGCTAGTTTCAGGGAAAGTAAACCCTGCCTAAACCTAGGGTACAATTTGCACTGGCCTGTGCTCAATTAACCGGTGAACTGTGGTTGTAAACTAATTAAAACCTCCACCGGAGTGGAGCTTAATCATGACAATGGTGGGTGGGCCCGGCGAGCTTTTGAGCATAGCAAATCTGTCCGGCTTACCAAAGAATCGCGGATCGCCCAATAACCCCCAAACGTGGGATAGCCATTAGTCGACGATACTATCTGTTCGGAACCCCTAATGCAGGAATAGGGTCGGTTAGAAATTAATGATATGAAAGTGACCCCAAAAGCGTACGTCATTTATATAATTCCGTAGGGACAAACCTTTGGATATTTGATTTAGACTTAACCTTCATAGGCTGTTCACTTTTTGTATACGCTTCACGTTAAAATTTATACTGTTAATAACAATTTGTGGATTTATAATGTTTTAAAAATAAAAAGCATTATGCTATTTTATAAAGCTATATTGTCGGGCAAAAAGGAAACACAAATTAAATTCTTAAAAGTATAGATACGAAAACTAATATTGGGTATTATTCTAATCTATTTCATACAATTGTTACAGATTTGCACTACATGGTTTTTGCAAAAAAAAAAATTACAATTATTGCAGATAAATGAACTTTTATTATCGGTTTTTGGACACAACAGGTATCTACCTCTTTTTTGAGTTTTGGGCATGGTGGTTCAATTATCTCAGTAGCTTGAGATTGTTGATTTTGAATATTTTCTACAATTTCTCTTGTTGCTTTTGTTCTTGTTAAATGTGATCTTCTTGCAATATGCAGCTTGATAAGTGCCTCTCCAAGTCCTTCCAAGAATAACCTCCTTTTGTGAAGACATGATTTTTTCTGTTTGTTTTCCTTTTGCAGGTGTAACAAGCAACTAATTTATCCAACGTATCAACTGCACCTTTTGTGGAGTTGTAACCTGTAATAATAGCGGGCTTCTTTTCATTTGAACCACCTACTTTTTTATTCAAATGCAAAGTACTTTGTAGTGCGACACATTTATTTGATTTGGCCAAGTACGATACAAGAGTTGTGTCTGAGGTAAAGGCAAATCGAGAAGAAAAATTTTCCCGTCCTTTAGTTTGCAAAAGTTCTGGGGGAATTGACGTCTTATTCTTCCTAATGGTGCCTATCATAGTCAAATTTCGCTTTAGCAACATTTGTCCAAGTTCATGGGATGTAAAAAAATTATCACGGGTAATATTATGACCTTTCAAGCCATAAGATAAATCCAATACCACTCTCAAGCTTTGATTTTTTTCAGGAGCTGCTCCAGGTAATTTTCCAGTGTACACTTGAATATTCCACACGTAACTTAGGCTATCAATTGCTCATCAACAGTTATGTTATGTTCTGAACCTAAAAGTCCGTTTCTGGTCATATTGACCCAATGAGCACAGCATGGTTAAACAATTCCACCACTACATCGAAACCGAAACCCAAAAAGAAACGCAAGAAACGTAACGATTGTACATTTTGGTATGTGTTGATGATGAATGCTGTTGACTCAAACCCCCCACAGTAAAAAATACCTCATTTTAGTCGGAGATCAAGCAGTTTCTGGTTTCTAACGACCTTAGAAGTAGAACAAACTAATTCTGTAAATTTTCTCGATTGATTCATAATAGATCACACAAATATTTTATCTACATCTAACGGTGAATCGTTAAGAAATACGAATACGAAATCTTTTTAATAAAAAAAAAACAAAAAAAAAATAAAATAAAGGTGTCGTTAATAAGCAATAATATTGTTACTTAAATAATTAAAATGTAATTAATATAAAAATTGAAAAGATAAATTAAGTTAATTCATCTCTTACTTTATTACTAATTTATTAAAATATTTAAACCACTGAAACCATGATAAAGTCCTGCCATTCATCTCCCCTGATGATGCTAGCTTGGTTAGCGAAACGTATGCCTTGCAGCTACTTTTCAGTTTTAGTGTAATGGTGACGTTGTTTAACTTTGTTACTAAACCAAAGGTCCCAAACCTACATCTTCACTAAAATTAGTCCCTTTAGTGACTTTGGTGTGGTACTTCAGTAATGCAATACTTCTTTGGACTACACTGAAGACTATCTTTATAATACAGTAAATATATATAAAATATTAAACAATGCCACAGCTACACCAAATTATATTACACAGGGATTGTTATTACAACGATACTGTTCCCACGTCTTTATTAATTGTTTTTTTGCAGTTAATGATTTCTAAACTTTCAAATGCATCCAAGAATCTATTGTCAAGTAATCTCAGACTTTTTACACTAATTACTTCCCCCTCAACTACTCCCGGCCCTATTTCTAGGATAAAAAACTGGATTCTCTACACTTTACAATCTAATAAGCTGAACAGAGGGCTGAATGATATTAGCCCTATGTCTTTATTAAGTCTACTTTTACATTTGATAATTTCTAAACTTTCAAATTCATTCAAGTATCAATTGTTACATTTCTAAGTAGTCTTACGTTGCCTACGTTAATCGTGTGGTTGCTATTAAAAACATGCTATGCTAGATTTCTCCATACGACCGCACTTTAGATGAGCCATATTCTCCTTAAATCTTGTTTGTACAGACCTTCTATTTTGCCCATCATACTTTTTATCACAATCACTACAACTAATTTCGTATATTCTACTTCTTTTCAACGTGTTGATTTTTTCTTTGGGATTTCCTAACAATGTTTTTAATGTACTTTTCAATTTAAAAGCTGATTTTGTTAAAAATCTTAGATGAATTGAGAGAAGGGCAGCGAAACGTATTTTTCGTATATTTATGGCGATTAATTAATCTATCCATTTCCTATTATGTCAAATGTTCCAAAATTCACAACTTTTTCTATATAAAATGTATTGTCGACTGTGCAAGACACAATCTAGTTATTTTCATATGTGCTAGATTTTGTTTAACAGGCTCCCTAGCAAGTTAAAACACATTAATTAATGATCTTAAGCTTTTTGTCATATTAATGATTACCGTCAAACGAGGTGAAATTGTACTAGATTTGTGGTGAAATTCTGCTACCTGCTTTTGTGTACATTTTTGCACATTAGCATTTCTTCCAATCACTACTGTTATTATTTTTTTTTACTGTTTACCATCATTCTTTTCTTCAAAACTGTGCTCAAAACTGATTTTTTTAGGAAAATTAAAATTCCAAAAATTGTATTCATATTTCAAATTTCTACTATTTGCTTGTTAAAATAATAAATGTAGTTGCAAACTATGGCTTTAATTCCATTTTATGCAATAGAATTACTTTTTAAAGAGATAACTGCGAAAAAATAGAAATAAAAGTTGTATCGTCCATTTTCAATAACTCTTCGTTCCGGTGTTTTGAATAGCAACAACCATCCGAAAAACTTCTAGATGTTCCTTCATCTATATCCTCCTTATACTCTTTCGTTCATTGTATTTTATATTTTCGCCTTGTCAATTATTTTCCTCCATAGTTTTCGTGTGTAATAATTTTTTCTTCGACTTTCTATTTTCGTCAATTTTATACAATTTCCTATTTCATCTTTCCATTTATCTTTTAGTTTTTCACTCTAATTATTTACTCTACTTATTCACTCTAATTATTTTTTTGTCAAAACCTTTCAATTTATTTTGTCAAGATTTATCTAGTCTTGAAAATAGCGCAAATGCTAAAACATGTCGACTAAGAACAGAAACCAGATGCTCGTCAACCAACAAAATACATCGAACCCACTACGATTAAGACAGTTAAACAACTTCAATTTACTTCTTCACTTACTGTTGATTAATTAATTTTTTCTTCTTACTTAGTTTTTTGAGAACACTTTATATTATTTATGTACCAGTGGTTAACAGCATTCTATTTTAAATAAACTCTAGCAGATTATTATGAATAAACTGTTTGTCCATTGTGATATTTTCTTCGCGGAACTTTCTAATTTCACTGATGTAATTTCATCTCATGCCGTTTAGTCGTGCCGATTCCGTTATAGGTAACCTTTTGTTCAGTAGTGTACATTGGAATCAATTGATAGGTGAATATTTACGCCTGGCTCCTTCATAGTAATTAATTTCGAAACCAAACAGCGATAATTTTTGCATAATTATCGCTGCAACATTTTGGACTGACCCTTCCGAATACATTGGGTACGTACACAGTATGACAATTAATTAACGAGAATCTTTAAATATACCAAAAAAAGCACGTATTGAATTGTGCTGAAAAGTTATTTTTTATTCAAAATTGGTTCCATTTAACTTAATACGCATTCTAGCACGATGAACCAATGCATGCATAGATTTTTATGTCATCCTTAGGAATGACCTTTTGTACCTGCGTCACAGCTGCTTGTTTGACTGAAATATCATTAAAAAACGATCCTTTCATGGCAATTTTCAGTTTAGCGAAAAGAAAATACACACACGAATATCAAGCGAATACGATGGGTGGTCAATGATGTAGTT
This sequence comes from Coptodactyla brooksi, assembly GCA_033557675.1. Lineage (NCBI taxonomy): Eukaryota > Metazoa > Arthropoda > Insecta > Coleoptera > Scarabaeidae > Coptodactyla > Coptodactyla brooksi. Next base: position 1,467 of record JAWQRM010000450.1, on the reverse strand, counting down.
ATTTTTTTTTAGTTAAAAATGTACGAACTTTTAACATCTTGTGTGATGGTGCATTATCATGTAATAAAAACAGCTGTTTTCCTGCTGGATATTCAGGCCCAACACGTGCAATTCTTGACCACAAACGATGTAAAACTGCTAAATAATATTTTCCATTGACAATTTTACCTTGTGGGACAAATTCTTTGTGGACAATCCCTTGTGACTCATAAAAACTAATCAACATTGTTTTGATTCTTAACTTCTGAAAATGCAATTCTTTGGTTTTGACTCGCATTTCGACTTCCATTCTGTAGATAGACACTTAGTTTCTGAATCATATTTAAAGCACCACGTTTCATCACCAGGTATGATCGACAGAAGAAAACCTTGATCATTTTCAGCAGTTTTAATGAGGTCTTTACAATGCTCTTGACGAGCAATACATTGGTGGTCCTTTAAAGCACGTGGAACAAAACGTGCACAAACTTTTCGTTCTCCCAAATCTTGAGTCAAAATTTGACGAACAGTTTTTTTTATTTCTTTTTAATTCTTCAGCCAACATTCTCACAGCAAAATTTTCGTCGACAGCAATGATTTCACGGATTTTTTCTACCAATTCAGAACGATTTTTACTTTCTGGACGATCACGTCTTTCATCATCATTTAAATCTTCATGACCATTTTTAAAAGGATTCAACCACTCATAGACTCTAGCTTTAGACATACAATCACCACCACTTTTCTCATCAAACAAAAATTTAATGCTTGCTCTTTGTTCCATTATGTCTTAACGACATCAACACAATTTTTATCGTCATTCAAACTTTGTAACCTGCCATCCGATTAACATGAACCTGGGTGTGTTCAGAGGTAGTTACAGAGGTGGCCTGTATCTTTCTAACAATATATATGTTAATATATGGTAAATTAAAATTCTCATTATTTAATTCTCACACTGTGTAGGCTCCTTGTATCTTTATACTCACTGTATCAGGCATATATATATATATATATATATATACGCGAGGAATAACATTTCGTACAATATTTCGTATTGTATATAAAAGAATGTCAGTCAATTCACTGTTTTTTTTATTTTCTTTGCATAATTATTTTTGTTTAGCATCACATTGCTCAGTTCTTCCACCGTTCCTCCTTTGCTGGGTTTATGACCTGACCATCACGTTTAATGTCGTAAAAGCTACTTTCAAATGGGAAGACTATAAACGGTAAACATTTTAGCACTTGTCATTGTAGTAATGGCGTTCTTTTAGTTGCTTCTCGCAGCCACTTTTACTACTGTCAATTCGTTCTAAATAAAAGTAAAGTTCGTTAAATCTCCACTGCCACCTAATTTATTGTCATTTAATTTGAATGACAAAATATACTAAATTAAATGAAATAGATTAAAAAAAATAAAAATGTATGTATAGAGAGCAAGAGCATAGAAGGAAAGCTAAAATATGATGGTTTAACCCAACTTAC
>JAWQRM010000449.1:0-22547 GCA_033557675.1 Coptodactyla brooksi | reverse complement strand
CTCGCTCTCTAAAGTGAAAGCTTAATTGCTGCTCCAACTCTCCCTCTGGAGTGAAAGCTTAATTGCTGCTCCAACTCTCCCTCTGGAGTGAAAGCTTAATTGCTGCTCCAACTCTCCCTCTGGAGTGAAAGCTTAATTGCTGTTCCAACTCTTCCTCTGGAGTGAAAGCTTAAATGCTGCTCCAACTCTCCTTCTGGAGTGAAAGCTTAATTGCTGCTCCAACTTGCACTGTGGAGTTAAAGCATCTGTGCTGTTCCTAGACCTTTTCCCACTGAAGTGATCAATCATATACATACGTAAAGTCAATTCTTTATTGGGCCACCACTTAGTTACACATAGCGACCGTGAAATAAAGTAGACTACTGCAATAAATCTAGAACAATGAACAGCACATTTTGAAATAGCATTAAATTTTAACCCTTCAGTCTAAAATAACGTGGAGTGGATATACTGTACTAAACCCCAACAAACAACAAAGGCCTTTTTGGATAATATCACACCGCTTTTTTTCGTTTCCTAAGCGATTTAATTGGGGAAGTGCTCATTTTACGTGTTGCACAGGGAAGGAGCCAACTTCTGTTGCCTATAATTATCCTGTCACGGTGTCCAGGAAGTATCGTTACGCTTTTGTTTGTTCTCCTATTGAATAGATCTTCTTTGTAGATTGCGCTGTGTGAAGCAAATATAAAAAAAACAGCAGAACGAACGACACTTGTGTGAGAATCGAATTAGATAGCGAGCTATTTTGTCTAGATTAAAGGGGCCATTATCATTACGCGCGCACATTAACGCTATACGAAATCACGTGTCTCGAAAGCTGACACTCTCCATTTGTGTTCGTTTCCAGTAACAAATGTCCCGACGCTGACTTAATTAATAGTTTCTGGTGAGACGCAGTCGTATTAACGCTATAGGTTGTTAGTCGATGCCTACGTCGCATGACTCCGCCGCTCGCCGCTTGGCCACCTTTACACGGCTTCATATTTCTCGAGGACGATTGGTGTTTATAGATTTTCAGATGACTAATGCTCTCCTTAGCGGCTGTAATATATTAAAAACGGGTAATATATGACGATTCCCGCGTAGGAATGTTGTCCTGTGCATTCTACGCGGCACGTTAATTACGTTGACTGTCTAATTACAAATCAAACGAAGTTATGTTATTTTATTGCTCTTATTAGATGTCTCATGCGGTTACCATACATCAGTAGAATCTAAACAGCACGCCTGACTTATACCAATTAGGAAAGTCGTGGTCGTCTCATAGCTGCATCATACATGATCTACCGTGCGAGTGCTTAGTAATATTTCTGATGTCCTGAGAGGAGGTACATGCTAGTGCTGCTTGACATCTCTTTTTAAGTTCGGCAGACAAACAAAAACTTCCTTCTTGCTAAAATAAAAGGTCACTCTAAAATTGTAACGCTTTCGTTTTTATCGACTCTTGCAGTGACATCTCTAGTGGTCGTTTTTCGCACTAGATTTCTAGTGTCGTTAAGTTGGGTGCTGTATTTCTAGGTATTCTGGTACTGTCGTTGAATATTCTATATGGAGGAGACTGTGTGAGTTGGATTTTCTCGAAATCTTTGGAAGGGTGTTCGAGTCGCGTGGTGTTCGCGCATTACCCACTACACTTCTTGGAGTTGAGGGCGAAACTTCTTCGAGTTAAAGGTCGGTTTGGTTCTGGATTCTTTGGAATCGTGGACGACGTCCTTTCGACCATTTGTCGGATTTATCTATAATAATCATTGATTGCATTGGACCGATTAAAGTCTAAAGGTACGTCAGAGGCAATTATGCCTCCTCCGAGGGGAGATACAAGTGTCGTATTTTCTGCATTTTCCTTAGGTCCTTTATTTTACCCTTACCTGGCGTCCAGATGCCATTGTGACGTGTGGGGGCGGCTGCGTGTTTTATCGTCTTCATTAAACGGTGTCACACGTGGACGAGCGACTGTCATCGGCGAGGTAGACGAATTTGCCGTTACTTGGGACAGGATATTCGATCCTCGTACTGTCCGCATACGTAAAAACTACGTACGTCAGCGTGTAAACGTAATTAGGCATCGGCTCCGTAGCTGCTTCTGAAGTTTCGTAGGAGGTTGGAGAGGTGTCTACAAGTAGAAGAAACATTCTTCTAATTTTGTTCAGATTTCGATTGTAAATACGTATTTGCATTACTTACCTGTTTATCGTTGGAAAGAGTTAATTTCTTTACGGCTTTTCATATATTTTTAATTTTATATATCCAATTTAACCTCACTTTTCTGTCTGTATCATTATTAAGCTGAATTTTTACTTTACCGTTGCTAAAATTTGTAAACCATTGATCACCCTGATTGGTAAAGGCTCTATACTTACAAATTCGTTAATTACGAGAGGATTAGAGTTGGTTTGCTTGCAAAACAACTTGTATTTGCATGTTCGTAAATCAGGGCCGATTTACCAACATGTCCGACTTCGTTCGGACTTGAGGTGATATCTGTTATTGGTTTAACGATCAATTTTTTTATTCAACGTTCAATGAATGTTTTCAATCATTATTTTGTTAAGTTTTTTGTAGACGAATATTGTACACTTTCTGTTGATATTGTTTTGATTGCTTTTGAACGGAGGTATTTTACAGTACAGTGCAGAAAGGTACTCCTTTCTCCACTGTGCGGGTCGGTGCTCGGGTTTTCCCTGTGTAATCTAGAGTTTGTCGTCCTCGAAAGGAGGTCTTGTATTAGCGTTAGTGTTTTGGTGGAGTACGGGTTCCGGAACCTCGGACGTTTGTGCGCATCACAAAATAAAATAATTCTAATAATATTTAAAAATAAAACTAAATGAAAGATTCAGAGATGCCTCCTAATTTCGCCAAACAATACACCAACCTGTCGTAGAAATTTCTCCTGACTCTGGAGAGCATTTATGAAGTAGTAGTTTGATGAACTTGAATAATTTTTATTCCGAGTTAAGTAAAAAATCATTTGGCGATAAATCTGACGATCTAGGGGGGTAATATAATGCTGCCACTTCGGCTAATAATACGATTCGTATCATGAATTCATCGTTTTATAAATGCCGAACTGGAAAATCGTGGTCGTCTCATAGCAGAATCTTTTGCACAAGCCGGTGACTGTCTGTGCATTGATCTTCCATGCGAGGGAGGATTCTTGGGAGAGCGTACAGGCTAGTGCTGCTTGACATCATCCTACGTACACCTATTTTTTTAATTTTATCAATAAATGTTTTGTATTAACCCCTTTTCGGACATTTAAATTCGACGGACAAACAAAAACTTCATTCTTACTAAAAATAAAAGGTCACTCTAAAATAAATAATCCTAATATTGAAAAAAAAACTAAACGAAAGGTTCAAAGATGCCTTTTAATTTCACCAAACAATACCCCAACCTCTCGTAGAAATTTCTCCTCATTCTGGAGAGCATTTCTGGAGTAATGCTCTCCAGAATGGATGAATCACTGGCTCGTTGACGTTGCTGTTAAAAAATTTCTTTAGTGTACACCCACAAAAAGAAATCATTTGGCGATCTAGGAGGCCACACCACTTCTGCTAATAATACGATTAGGGAAAGCATTCCTCAGTAATTCTCGCATCCTGATCGCATTATGAACAGGACAACCGTCATGATGGAAGCAAACCTCGTCAAAGTTGAGTGGGAGGTTTCGGACAGCAGGAATCACATGGGTCTGCAATAGTTTTAAATGTTTGTTGGCATTTAGGTGCCATCAATGAAAAAAGGTCCAAGGCTGAAATCACCTAAAAATACCAGTCCAAACATTCAGCTTTCATGGATACTTCGTTCGAGCAGCAACAGTTGGATGCTTATTTTCCTGATCCTAATATTGCACGATGGACGAATTGTGACGACCATGAATGAGAAAAGAGGATTCATCCGGAAATAAAATATTGAATATGGAAAAATCTTCTGCGTAGTTCCCACTTTAAAGCAACAGAATTTATTGCGCTTCAAAATGTTCCTGAATGCTCAAGCACTCAGACCAACTTCTTCGGAGACTTGTCTGCTGAAGACAGGTTCGCTGACTGTGACAAATGCATAGATATCAGTTTGTTTAGCCTCTCTTTCAGGCTTCAATTGAGGTTGTCGAGAATTTTCAAATGGCATTGGCGACAACATGTCGCACAACCTGTCTTCTCGAATTGATACTCACATACCACTTGAGATTTTGAATGCTCTCAGGGAATCTGCGTGCCTAGCTCCATATGGGTCATACTACGATTCTCTCGCTAATTGTCGTGCGATCTTCAAAATCGTCCGAATGGCCTAACCAATCGCGTACGAGAATGCAATATCCCTACGAGACAACGTGTTACTCCCTACACGGCATACCTAACACGCCGTAACTATTCTAACAATCGAACGCGTTGCGGGAAGTTGATGATCGCGTCAAAGGAAAGAAATGACCCAGATCCTCGTGCGGGCTCGCTTCCTATTTTAGAGTTCGCTCTCTCGCGGCCGAAGTCGCGAATTCCTCGAGTAATTGCTTGCCATTAATCTTTCTAGCCGATCTACGCGGCGAGCGGCGAGCCGTGAAGCGAATTTTTTACTTGCCGACTTTGCAAGTTCGGAATTATTGCGAACATTTATATCGGGGATGACGGCGTCGGCCCCGCCGGCTCGCGCCGCCTTCCATTATTTATTTTGCCCGGTTTTCGCGTCTTCATCTTCGCGTTCTTAATGAAACGTCACTTGCCGGCATCGCGGTTATCAATCTCGCGATGCGTACGATAACCGATAGGCAGTGAGGACGTCTGATGGTATTTACCGAACTGCACTCGTGCCCATAAGTTAAGGATATTTCAGAATCGCGATTTTTCAGAATCATTTCGGAAATCACGCATCAGAGCAGCAAGAATTTCGCTTGGAGGACAATTACACATATCAGGAGGAATAGCAAAGCAGTTACTCGGTTAGACTGCATTACAGTTACTCGATTAGACTAGCTTTAAATCCTACGGCTAGTACTACTGTAATAGTCAGCATGTCAGTGACTGTTGATAACTAACACTATTACTGTGTCGCGCAAATGAAGATCGCGACACTTTTGCGATTTTAACGCAGCGATTTTGTTGTTGCTACGTACGAGGCCTAAGACGGTCTCAAGGCAATAAAAAAAAATCGAGGCAGAAAATTGGATTTACGATTTCTCGGTTGGAAGGTCCGTTTTCGCGTTCTCTCGTAAAAAGCGGACCGGGCAATTTCGTGCCCAAATTGTCGGCGAACTCCCCGGCCATTGTCGTCGTCGAGCGGACTTCGTATTGTTTGCTCGGCCGTTTTCCTCCGATTTTTTTACCGTTCGGTTCGTCTCTTGGAGCTCGAGGCGCGGGCGACTAGTTTTTGCGCAGGTCCGCGATAGCTGCCTGAGATACGGCCAGACATAAACAATACGTCGATCGGGACTGCCGGGACGGCCATCTGCACTCAACCTTTGCCGGTGACCGTTCCCCGTCAGATGGCTATCAATAAATTGGTTAATTTAAAAATATTGATTCATGGACGAGGCGTTATCGCCTCGGCCGCATCGGAAGGAACCTTCTCAAATTCGCATTTTTCAAGGGAAAAAAGGAACGTACACGCCGGCACCTCCACCGATCTTAATCTCCGACTTTACATCCGTACATTCCTGAGGTGACAATTACAATAGCGGCAACAGTGCAAGAAACACATCACCATTACTGCCAACGTGTAATTGCTATAGCGCCATACTCGGCGCGGGACTATCCGGTCCAAATTGCCGGTTAATCGTAAAAGTAAAAGCGAAATGCGGTTGTAAAAGTTCTCCTAGCTAAGAAGATAGCGACGGTCGCCATTGTTCGTTAGTTTTAATTGCAATTGACACAAAGTTAACGGTCTCGCGTTGCAGGAAGCTTTCGAAACCGTTTTCGGATTTTAATTGTCAAGCGGCGGCCGCAAAAAGTTTATGAAGAAGCCTCTGGTTACTGTCGCTGTTACTCGATTTCGATTTTTCGCTACTTTCTTGTGCGGCCCGCTGCTTTAAAGTCCACTTCGACGTGAATTCTCGGTTTCGCTCAAATTTTATCAACTTAAATTTTTAGTAACGATTTCATTAATGAATGAGGTGCTCCGTCAGCACTTCTTGGTGGGTTACAGTTGGCATTGTTGTTTAAACTGCATTCTCTACCTACTTTTGACTGCGCGTGTTTATTGAGGCTTATATTGCACTCAATTCATCATAGTCTAATGCTCTGCATGTGTTTTAACCTTCATAGGATGGGCTGGCGTCTACTAATACCCCCAGACAAAAGTTTTCGCTATATCTTTGCAAATTTAACAATCGGAGCGTTGATTTCCCATCTAGCTTCATATTATACCCTTTATTAACATATATACCGGACCTTATATACCGGACGATACCCCGACTAGTTGACTATCGGTGGAAAAAAATCCAGAGCATGTACCTGAGCCTAGCTGACCTTGATAAGGTATCACCTCCAAATATATTCAGCTCTCTACAGAAAGCAGGATTGAATGAGGCAAATGAGGTGCTCCGTCAGCACTTTTTGGTGGATCACAGTTGGCATTGTTGTTTAAACTGCATTCTCTACCTACTTTTGACTGCGCGTGTTTATCGAGGCTAATATTGCACTCAAATCACCATAGTCGAATGGTCTGCATGTGTTTTAATCTTCATAGGACGGTCTGGCGTCTGCTAATACCCCAAAACAAAAATTTTCGCTATATCTTTGCAAATTGAACAATCGGAGCGTTGATTTCCCATCTAGCTTGTTTTGACCTCGACAAAACAAGCATCTATCTGTGGCTGCTCAAACGCAGTATCCACAAAACCTAAATGTTTGGACTGGTATTCTAGATAATTTCATTATTAGACCTTTCTTCATTGATGGAAACCTAAATTCCAACAAATATTAAGAACTATTGCAGTACCAAGTGATTCCTGTTATCCGAAACCTCCCGCTCAACTTTGGCGAGGTTTAATTTCAGCATGATTGTCCTGCTCATAATACGATCAGGGTGCGAGAATTACTGAGAAATACTTTCCCTAATCGTATTATTAGCAGAAGTGGTATGGCCTCCTAGATCGCCAAATGATTTCTTTTTGTGGGTGTACACTAAAGAAATCTTTCAGCGGCATCGTCAACGAGCCAACGGTTTGAATGAGCTCAGAATAAAAATTATTCAAGCTCATCAAACCATTACTCCAGGAATGCTCTCCAGAATGAGGAGAAATTTCTACGACAGGTTGGGGTATTGTTTGTCGAAATTAGGAGGCATCTTTGAACCTTTCATATAGTTTTGTTTTTCAATATTAGAATTATTTTATTTTAGAGTAACCTTTTAGTTTTAGTAAGAATGAAGTTTTTGTTTGTCTGTCGAACTTAAATGAAAAGAGGTCGAAAAGAGGGCAATAAAAACATTTATTGATAATAGTTAAAAAGTAGGTGTACGTAGGACGATGTCAAGCAGCACTAGCCTGTATGTCCTCCCAAGACCTCACAAATATGACTTGGGAGGGAAGGGGATAAAGGTAGGAGATACTTAAAACTCAATTATTGTAACTAGTTACAATAGTATTAAAAAGTAATTAGAGTAAGGAGTTGGGTAGATAAGTCCCGCATATAGTTTAGCTTTCATTCTCCTGAAGACCGAAACATAAAAATAGTGTTGTTGTGGATAAGGTGTTTCTCAGTTTTGGTGATTGTGTGAGGAGGTCAATGAATGATGAGATGGTGACACGAATCCCTCTCGCCGGATCGGTAGCGCATCTCCGTGTCAGGTCATTTGCCAAGCTTTCGGAGATCAATCAGGGCTGCCACAATGACGACAATAATTGCGCGCCAAGGCGTCCAGGACATTAATCAGCGCTACCAGGCGCGACGGTTATTAATTTACACGCGAGATGCCGACCGTAGAGATGCGCCCCAATTAATCTTCGTTAATATAAAATTGTGGCGTTTGGTCCGCTCTGCGACTGCTCGTTGTGGGGTGGGTGGTTCAGATCGTTTCCCGATAAAAATGAGTAACGATCCTTACGGCTCTTGTATAGCTTTTCGGGATCCAGACGTACGGCCGTCGGTACCTGTATCGCCCCTTTTATCGACCGATTAGCTTCGTGGCCGCTCTCCGACTTCCGCATTCGTACTAAATCATAATCAACCCGCGTGAGCCTCGGGCCGAAATGCGAGTTAACGATTGCGCCGAGCGCCAATGACTCTACGCCCTCGAAAACTATTGTGTCTTGATTTTCCCCGGGCGGTGCGGTAATTATTTCGAGATGCATCGGGCGCAGGCCTTCGTACACACGGGTATCTCGAACTCGAGCCTGCGCGTACCGTCCGAGACAAAAGGCGCGCCTCTCGTTCGTGATTTATTTATTGTAGATTTAATTACGACAAACAACCGCTATGGAATCTGGGCCATCCCGCCTAACATTAGGCAACCAAATATACACTTGTGGTGGGCGTGCTCGGAGTAATGGTCCAACCCGAGGGCAGGTGGGCGGGCTCCAGCGCCCACATCCATCGGATTGGCCGCATGTCGACGAAGCCACGCCCACCATACGTGTATATTCGGTTGCCTAAGGGATAAAATGTTAGACAGGATGGTCCAGAGCCGACTGTAAATAGTCTAATTAGTAGTTAAAAGCAAACAAACGCCCCTGTGATGGACGGACGAGAAAATTATGTACGATCTAGGCGCGTGATAAATTGCAAATGGGGCCGGAGCGCTGGAAAAGGTAAACGTTGCACTATTGCCCGGCGCAATAATAATGGCTTTGCGCCCGCGAAAAATCCCCCGGACAGCGCTGGCAGCGTAGTGCAAGCGGTCGCGTTCACGTTATAAATTATACGTTGTTAACGTTGGAAAAAAAATGTCGGAATTAATTATAGACCAGAAGTGGATTGCCAACGTTTGAGACGCTACCGGTCGCGGTCCTCTCGGATACCATCGGCTCGTCCGGACGTTTATTACGGGAATTAAAACAATCGGTCGATTGTGGGAAAGGTACCCGGCGAACTTAATAAATAACTCGGAGATTATGCAATCCGCCGACCAATTACAAGAGATTAGAGCGGCATGAGGGCATTATGAGAGCGGCCGTAAGCCTGCCAACCGTAATTTTATTATCCGCCGGGACGATGTTTTCATTTTCGGCCGCCGGAACGTAATCGGGCATTAAACTAGCATAATCTGATATTAGAACCGGCGGTCGGCGCGTTTGCCCGTCTTAAGAGCGCCGATAAAAATATTTATGTCGCACGGATAATGGAGATTTGACTTATATCCTCGCGGCTAAGTCACGACATCCCATTTGGGGGCATTACTTATCTCCCGTTGATTTATTTTTACAAAGAAACAAACTATGTTTAGAAAGAGGACCCGTTCCGGCCCACAAATTGGTTCACGGCCCGGTCAAGGTCAAATTTTCTAATTAACATTAACGGTACGTCTATGATTGATTCGAAAACGAACCGGACGTTCGTGTTCGATAATTTACGTCTTCGCCCATTTCCGTCTTACCTCGCTTAATTACTCCGGCCGGAGAAGAATTAAACTTTGGGGCACAAAAAACAATAAGAGCGCACTCCGGCTTTCGAGTAACGCCCCGAAACGCCAACGGGGTAAACGGGAATTGGGCCAGGCGCGGCGCTGTCAATCACCGATGAGGAATTGGCCAACCCCTCGCTATCGCCGGCCCGATCTTCCCGCGTCGGGACCTCGGGGACGACCTCCGAAGAGGTGAGACAGGCGCAACACGACGATGACGCCTTGTTGAGTTCGTCGTCGAAAGTCACGCCCATCGCCCAGATTCGGTCTGGATAGCGAAGAGAACACTAGCAGATTTCAGACATGGGATCAAACTCTGTGACGCAAGTGGTTCGCGAGTGCTGAGCGGACAATACGCACCGCTAGAGGACAAGTAATTAGTAATTGAGCCAGCTATGTTAGAGTTGTAGGAGGTGATGTAGAAGTGATAGTACAAATTATAAAATGTTAAGCATTAATCAATCCTTTGAAAAATTCAGAACAAGAATTTTTCAAAAAATGTTCACTATGGACCCATGGTCTTTCATTAATTCCATCTTGCATTTCGATTTTTGCAAATAGGTAGAACTTCACGAGTGGATTTCTCAATTATAAAATGCGTAGCGCCCTTTAGTTATCGGATAATCCGAAACTCCCCTTCTCCACTGCAGCAGGCAACCTGGGAAACTCTGCCGAAATTCGCATTTGGAATATTGGGATAAGGAACCAAGTGTAGTCCATCTTCGATTTATCGTGTTTAACGTATTTCACGTTCTTGCGCACGCGTGTACATTGGTGAAACTAAACGACCTGCCCAGACTCGTATAGCAGAATAAGAATGTTTCAACAGATTCAGGATAGGATCATTGCGTATCAGTAATAGTAGTGGTTAATAATAGATACTCATTCATTCAGTTCATAGTAGACATGTATTCATATTGATAGCTGATTCAGAATTCAGTATTCATAATATAGTGATAATGTATTCATAGCACAACCTCTGCATCGAAGACAATAAGAGTACCTTGTCCCAAAGGACTAAACAACACAAAAAGTAATTTATTTCAATAAGAGGAAGAGGTTGATGCACGTGTAATACAAATTAAGGAGGACAATTAATTAGTAATTGGGGACAGTAAGCACCCCTCTACAATTATAGTAGTAGAGGTGTGATGTTGAGTAGGAATTAAGAAATGTGTTAAGAAGAATAGAAAGGTGATTGGATAAAATGCGTGGCGCCCTTCAGTTATCAAACACACACACACACACACTACTGGCGTTCTCTGTTCGTTATTGTCGCTTCATGAGGCACCTGGGACCAGCCCTTCTCCTCCCTTCAGCTGACGACCGGACTACCCACATTTAGACTACCGCATCCCCAGGAGTTCAACACCATATTGCCTTCTTTCACCGTGTGATGAGTCACCAGTGAGTCGATTTTTCTAACGACCACAGAATCTGTTCCGTTACCCAGATTCCTGGGATAAGCAGCATCCGATGGTCTCGCCACACCCGAGGGTCGATGCGTGGCGCCTCAGTTATCAGACAATCCGAACCTCCCCTTCTCCACTGTAGCAGGCGGCCTGGGAAACTACTGAAATAACTCGCATTTGGAAGATTGGAATACGGAAGCAAGTGTAGTCCATCTTTGATTTTCGTTATTTTTAGGTACGGACGTTGTTAGAGGAGGATGAGATTGATGCAGGTGTAGTGCCAATTAAGGATGAAACTCTCCGCCATAACTACCAAGAAAAAAGATTCCAAAAGCGAAAGGGCATAATAGGCGTAGGTGAAAAATCCGATTGTCGCCACAATTTGTCAGACAAAGGGGGCGTGCCCTCCGAGAGCGGATAGCAGTAATTATTTTCTAGCCTGTATATGGCCCGACGATCAGATAAATCCGAGCGGCGAATTGGACGCCGGATTCGCATCTCGGTGGCCCGGCGATCCGCACATAATGGCTCGCCATTTACACTCCGTCGCGCCGTGTCGATTTCAATAAAACGAGCTAAAAGGCCCTCGTAATTGATTCCGCGGGCGCGTCCGGCGCATTGTGCCTCGCGCCCTCGGATTCAGCGAAATACCCGCCGAGATACGACGGCCCCAGGGGCGTAGATGACGCCGAACACGACCTGTCACCGGACGCGCAGATAAGCTGCTCCTCGCCCGCCATAATTGGCCGGATCACACATAACACCGAACGGAAAATTTATGGCGCTAGATATCGCCGAATGGGTTATGCGGCGACGGATATTAAAACGTTCGAGATTGCTCGGTAGCTCGCGGATTAAGCTTACAGTCGTAATAGTCAATAACCGAGAATTTCCGAGACACCAAAGGACAAAGAAGTAATAACTCTGAAATTGCTAATATAACAACCAGTAAAACGCCTCCTAATAATGTTGTCATTATAGCTGTTGAATTATGAGGCACTTCCAAAGTTTTGTCTACATTTCCCCGGAAGAATCGACGAAATTGTGTAGGAGGCTTATTGCCCATTTCCCCAAAAGCAATCAGACGTTCGAGCCTTGTACGGACCGTCGTTTGGTGTGGACACATAATCAGGTCTTTCCAGAGTAATGCTGTTACCGCAAAGCGGAATTTTATATTTTAGGATACGATCTTCCTGGTGCTATAAATGACACCAAATTCGACTTGTGCAATTAGATTTGAAGAAAACGCCATAATCTACCACGATCAGTATTGGTCAAATATAGTTCGTAATGTGATAATTCAGCATAACCCCTCTACTACCCCAGCATAACTCTTGAATTGCTAATCGATGATCCTTACCTTCGATTGCCCTCCCCCTCTTGTAGCTTTGTTGTCCTTTGGTTGTCGTTTGACGTTGTTTTCTTTTGGGAAAATTGTTTTCTTACAAAGCTGACATGTGTAGTTATTCTTTCTATTTTTCGCTTGTCTTCCTTTCGTGAGATTCTCTTTTCCACGTCGGATACGTAAGTGTGCAATTGACGGGTGCTGTAGTTGAATATTCTTTATAGAGGAGACTGTGCAAGTTGGATTTTCTGGAAGCCTTTGAGTCGCGTGTTTCGCGGATTACCTTCTACACTTCCCCAAGTTGCGGACGTATCATCGTGTTGTTTGTTTTGGATTTTTGAAATTGTGGACGACGTCCTTTCCACCAATTGTCGAATTCATGTGTATTTTTCGTCTAAGTGTCGTATTTCTGCGTTTTTCCTTAGGTCCTTTAATTTACTCTTACCTGGTGGGTAAGAGTACCCTGCAGTATACCTATTATACTGCAGGGTGGTGGTGGTAGGAAACCACCCCCTGCTGAGGACTTACCTTTTTAAACCATTAAATTCATATTTGTTTCTAGAGAGTTTTTTGACCTGTACTCGTGCTTCCTAGAATTCCCCTGCTTACACGTCTTTGTCTATTAAGTTGTACGGTGAACTGAAGGGTATTCTTAGCTTATCTACTAGTTTTCTATCATATTCGTTGTTCATAGCTAAATAGATAGAAAACTAGTAGATAAGCTAATTAACCGCTGTAAATTTAAGAAAAGCTTAGAGGATACCACGTTTTTTCAATAAGAACTGCAGGCAGGCTTTAAAATATGTTTTATTGCCTTTCCCAAAATTCACTAGGGGTCTTCTAAAAAATTTTAATCAAGTAGGTATAAAAGTAGCTTTTCAATCGAATAACACTTTAAAAATCACTGTATGGTAACCCAAATTGGATTTCGAGAAAAACTATATAGGGCAAACAAAAAGGTCCTTACAAACAAGGTTTAAGGAGTATTTGGCCTACTTGAAGTTCGGGCGTGTAGAAAAATCTAGCGTAGACGAGCATGCTTTTAACACTAACCATAGAATTAGTATAGAAAGCGTTAGATTACTCAAAAATGTATCCAACAATGGTACAATTCCCACAATAGTTGTACAGTCCACTGTACAACTTAATAAACAAAGACGTGTAAACAGTCTAGAGAGAAATATGCATTTAATGGTTTAAAAAGGGAAGTAGCTCACAGTAGCTCTTCAGTGTAATTTAGAATGGACATTCATTTCCGCCCTGGTTTCCTGGTGGCTCTTGACAATGTCGACTTTGTCGACGAAATGCGCATCGAGCAATTTAGTATTGTTTTGGTGAAGTGGTAACCAGTGATCAACTTGTTACAAAGCCAAAGGTTCCATATCTATAATTTAATTATTTTTTTTGTACAGATATTGAATATGAATGTATATTTTGGTAACTAACCTGATTATTGTTCAAAAGAGTTATTTTTTTATTGTTCTTACTTCATATATTTTGAATTTTCTTTAAGGAGATTAACCTCACTTTTCCGTTTGGTTCATTATGAAGCTTAATTTTAACTTTACCATTGCTAAGACATGTAAATCATTAATTAACTTGATAGATAGAGTAACATAGAAACTCGTTAATTATGAGACGATTAGAGCTGGTGTGCATGCAAAACAACTTTTATTTGCTTTGTTTACATTTGCTGACGGGCAGTACCCATTACCGATTGGGTTCGTTTTACGAGCGTACCCAACCTCGTTCGGAGTGCACGTGTGATCTAGTGCCGTAACGGTAAATTATAATCAACCTAGTGAGTTTAGCGAATATTTTCAATTATTATTTTGCTAAATTTTTAATTTGAACATTGTGTACATTCTGTTGATATTATTTTGGCAATATACATTTTGGCAATATATTGTGTTGGTTCTCTTGGAAGGTGGTATTTTCATTATCCAACGCAGGCGTTTCGTTTTCGTTGCCGTATATAGGTGGATTACAAATACAGGTGTCCCGGAACGAGAACATGGCGCTTATCCTACATCCCTAATTTCTTTAGGACTCACCCCTTTCTCCACTATTGCGGGTCGGTGCCTAAGCACTTTGTGTAATCCAGAATTTGACGATCTCCAAGGGAGGAAGTCTTGTGGCAGTGTTAGTGTTTTTGGTGGAGGTATGGGTGTTCCAGCACCTCCGCCCGATTTATGCGTCATAATCCGCAATGACCCTATTATGAATCTATCATGAATTCATCAATCATGAATTGGAATTCTTATTCCAATCTTCCAAATGCGAACTTCGGTGTAATTTCCCACGTCGCCAGCTGCAGTGGAGAAGGGGAGGTTCGGATTATCTGACAACTAAAGACCGCCAAAATTTTTTCCAAAATTCGAATATTTTCTAAAATTCGAAATGCAAGATGGAATCAGCGGAAGACCAGATATCCAAAGCAAACAATCATTTGAAAAATTCTTGTATTGCTAATGCGAGTTTTCCTTACTCTTCAATTACTAATCAATTGTCCTCTTCAATAGTCTTGTCTATTGTCCACTCAGTCCATGGATTGTGCTCATGATATAATCTAATGTGAAAGAGTTTTCTTGTATAATCTTCTTCGTATCCTTCTCAAGTTTCTGTTCTGAGTCCTTTCTCTAAGTTCATTTCCTTTGATTACTTTTGTTTCCATTTGCTTCGTTACTTCGTTATTTCAGCTTAATTTTCACACCTTATTACTCAAACCCGCCATTCTCATTGGGTATTTCGACCATCACGGGGCCGATGGTCGCTTTCTCTCTCTCTCTCTCTCTCTCTCTCCCTCTGTCGTTTATAACCCGGCGCAATGTTCTCCCCTTAATAAAACGGGTACCGGGCATAACGAAGCCATACGTTAGCCGCGTTCGCGGCGGACAACTGTTCGAAATCGATTACCGGGCCACGTTTAGAACTGTTAATTTAGCGTGGCGTCATTTCTCACCGAAAGGGTTGCCGGTCAGCGCCGGGTTATGATGAACGCGGCGCGCTGAATCACCGGCGAGGAGGCACACAGGTGGGCGAACTTAAATAACGTAAATAAGGACCGTTTTCGGGCCCTCGAGGCTCCGCCGAGGCCGCGAATTCCCCGCACCGCCCGGCCCGGGCCGATTTGTTATCGCGCCGCTCTCCGGGTCCTTCCGCGTTAACCGGTTGCGCGGGTAAGCCGTCGGAATATTTGAGAATAATTCTCAATTCGACAAACATTCGAGAGACATGTTGAATATTCTTTATAGAAGAGACTGTGTGAGTTGGATTCTCTCTTCGGTGAATTTTTGAAATTATGGACGACGTCCTTTCGACCATTTGTCGGATTTATCTATAAGAATCATCGATTACATTGGACCGATTAAAGTCTGAAGATAGGAATTCATGTGTATTTTTCGCCTAAGTATCGTATTTCTGCGTTTTTCCTTAGGTCCTTTAACGTGGAATAATAATTCTCAATTCGAGAAATTCTCTCACATCGAAGAGAATTTAAACATTTTAATTGGTGTAGTGCCGGTGTGGACTTTCTGTACGTAAGGTATAAATAAAAGGGACAAAAACGAAAATTTCATTACAATTTATATGTCCGGCGATAATACAATAGACATAGGTTGTGGTATCGCCTGGGCGTTGTTAAAGGACCCATTGGATAAAGAAGTAATTAGTTTCTTAACTGCCTCGCCGTCGTAATATAATGGCTTGTTAGTGTAAACCATTCGCTAGGTGCGTATGAAAAATGTCGCTTTGATGGGACGTCATTTAGGGACGGCAAATATTTAACTATCCGAGTGGGGACCTGGTCTGCGGGCAAAATGTCGAAAAAGGAACTAAACGACCCGGAATTCGAGATCTCCGTTCGAGATAAGAGTGCGCTTGTCTAATTGAACAGATTGCGCAATATAAATCAATACGGCCGTTATTAAGTACTTAACACTGTCTGGGCGCAATGGCGTTATGATTTATTGGCGATTGCATCCGCCGTTGAGGTTATTTAAATTGCAAATATAATTTGCATATATTGGTAGGAAAAACGGTGAGTTAGCTAAGAATATCAACGCGCCAGTTAGGCTGTTGATCGACGGAGATAGTCTGCTCTGCCCGATGGTAAACGAAGGTTTATGTTCGGTTTACAAACAACCACCCGTATTTATTGCCGAGTCCAGACAGTGGATAAAAACGTACAAACCCGGGCTTGGTCTTGTTCTCGTTATTATTAGGTCTTTTTAAGCGGCGGACGTAATTTCAAAATTAGACATCGAAAAAGGTATACAAGAATATCACTTTATATGCGGCTTCTGGACGATCTCGTCGGGTAATAAATAATAGCGAATAATGAATCATCGCGACACGGAGGATTTCCAACGCTAACTTGACCATTAGCGCACAAACCGATGCTCCATCCACCGTGGCTTAGATGCTGGGCTGATTTTGAATAGTGCAAGACGGTGTATAGCCAATTATTTCTCCCCTAGAGAGAACCTTTTTACCACCGATGATGTTACAAACCATTTAACCCAGGTGGACGAAACAGGTGGTGTCGCCGGAAGAGTTAAGCTTTACGATGTATCAACGATAATTAATATATAGATAAACTATATATATATATATATATATAGTTAGATTTTTGGTTGCTTCTGTAGAGATTTTTTATGACTTTTGTGCATAACTGTGGGAGAATATGTTTTGATAGGTTTCCTATATGGTGAATCGAGTGCAAGGTTAAGCTTGCGTTAGAGGGCCTACCCCTCTAACGATCACCACATCTGTTCCGTTACCCAGATTCCTGGGATAAGCAGCATCCGATGGTCTCGCCACATCCGAGTGGCGTTCTACTGACGTTCACATTTGGAAGATTAGATTAAGGAAGTAAGTGTAGTGAATTCTAAGTGTAGTGAGTGTAGTTAATTGTTGTTTTAACAGCAGTTTTGTTAAATAAATGAAGTTCTCGATATACCATTTAATGGTTAAATTATCGCGAGTTGAATTTTAAAACAGGCACCGTGTCAAATAGGCTGCGCGCCACTGTATTGTACGTAACAATGCGGGTTATTTCATTCGTCTTTGGGTGGTCCGAAAATTCCCAAACTTGTGTAAACCGTACGGGCGTTAATCAATCGGAGTAGGCCCCGACGAAGGCGAAGCGCACTGTAACGGGTCATCGCGGGAGGAAAGGGACGCGGTACAAAGCTCGGTCGAGATCTCGGAGATTGTCATTGATTGCTGAGATATTTTTGGTATTCTGTGTCGGTAGTTCTTGGCCGGAGAGAGATAAAATCTGTGTATGCCACGGGACGTGACAGGCAACCGTCACTCGGGGAAAAAAATATATATCAAGTACCGTAATTGGGCCCGATTGATATTGAGGAGCGTTGACTGGGCTTACGGTTCGGTAAATTGGGAATTGAAGGGGGCCCCGAGAGCCCGTTCCGGACACTCGTAACTCGGGATAACACGTAGGCAGATCGCAGATTTACTACAAATGAGATGTCGCGCGTTAAAATTGAAACTTGTTAACCCGCATGCGGGCAGAGACGGTTTCTCGGCACAGAGCGAAAATATGGTGTATGCTTTTCGTGCGGAATTCGAAATTTATTAATTCCCCCTCGGACGACGCGGTCCTCATTGTCTACGACGACGGGACAACGTGGGCCGGACCCGTTCGGAGGTGTGTGGTGTTGCGGGATTCGCCACACAAGGAGAGCCTCCTTAGATGTTATCTGGCGCGGTAGCAGAGTGTCACGTGATCCGGCAATATTTCACACGCACAAACGGCAACGGCGAACTATCCCATTGTTGTCCCGGAGGAGCCGCGTGTTCCACCTAGAAGGTATTGTCTCCTTAGAGCGAACGTAAATCTACGAATAACTCTTTAAAGCTTAAGATCATTCTACCTAACAGTACGCCGAGGAGTAAAAGAGGAGGTTTCGAAGCAAAAGAAAAGAAGGGCCAACAGTAATGATGACGGTGGACTACCGTGTTTTCGTACGGTATTCGCGTGGTAGAGCGACGGGAACACGGGAACAATGGGGGCCCGTGCGGGGAGGGCAAGGGAGAGAAGGGCCCATTTGCAAACAATGGCACCTCGCGACCGGCTCGCGAATAAATCTATCTATCGGAAGACATCTGACCCGCGAAACGGGACACACCGGCTCTAATATAATTACGGAACAAGCAACGCGCTGCAACCAACGGGGACACCTACATTGCGGTTTCGCTGTGAGAACTAAAACTTATCGAACGTGCCCGAAGGTCCGTTACGAACGGGCTACCATACAAACGAACTTTCCTCTCCGGGTCATGTCGGGTCTTTAGGCACGAGAAAATATAGACCGAGAGCTGGTAAACATTTTTGAGTAGGCATTTGAAGGCCCACGAAAATGTGTGTAACACTTCTTTTGTAATGTCTGAATACAAAATCAAAGACCTGGCTGAAGACCTGTCCTATACCAGAGACTTAAAATATCTCCAGAGGTAGAAATCCAGGAAATTTAGGTCCAGGGATCACGGTGGCCACGGTTCAGGGCCGCTACTGCCAATCCAGCGACGTGGGTAGGTCAAGTCCAGGAACTGACGTAGACTCCTGCGGAAACTTGCAGGAGCTCTATCACGGTGAAACATGTCTGTGAATTCTGCATTGCTGTGCTGGTTTACCCTTTCCCTACAACGTAACACTTCTTTTGTAATGTCTGTATACAAAATCGAAGACCTGGCTGAAGACCTCTCGTATACCAGAGACTTGAGATATCTCCAGAAGTAGAAATCCAGGAAATTTAGGTCCGGGGATCACGGTGGCCACGGTACAGGGTCGCCTCTGCCAATTCAGCGACGTGGGTAGGTCAAGTCCAGGAACTGACGTAGACACCTGCGGGAGCCCCATCACGCTGAAATCACAGAATGCATGTCTGTTAATTCTGCATTGTTGTACTGGTTTATCCTTATTCCATACAACGTCCGCGCTTCGACTGATTCCACAGTTTGTGTTTATGTTTTTGATGGGAAAGCTATCTGTACAATGCCCTACAGCCATGTACAGTATTAGACGAAGAGTGTATCGTACTAGTTAGTGCTCTTTTACTTACGTAAAACAGAGATCTTAGAAATGTCTCCTTTTAAATGTTACTGGCATGAAATGTTGATTACACAAAAGGAACAAACCTATTCTTATAAAAGAAAAATAAAAAAATAAATTCATAAAAACCCCACTTGAGCATAAAAAAGAATACTGAATTAAAAAAATTACAATAGCCGCTCAAATAGGCTGCTCTGAAATACCAAACAGTAATATAATCTCTCATAGTGCGGTGGTAGCACATTCCAGTGCCACACTATTAATGCGTGAACAGTTCAATGCTCGGTATTCCGCTATAAACCTCTTTACGCGTGCATTCCCAATTAAGCAATATGTGATACAATAAATGATAAGTAATTAGTAATAAAGGAAGACTTTTTAATCTATAGCCGTAGAATTAAGATGGGAGAGTAAAATAAATGGTTAACCTCATAATTGGAGTTTTCTTCGTCATCCATACATCATAAAGGACGAATAGATTATTTCATGGCGACCCTTAAAAAAAGTTATTAATGAGCACTATCAATGAATTAACAACGAATCATAATCATGCAACTAGAGTTAGTATCATTGGGTGAAGACGAAACTTTGGTGATGCTAAAGATTACAGCGATCCTTGGAGGAGTAATTGGAGTGATGACAGTGGTAATAATCTGCTTACACAGGTGCATCAATTTCTTCGAAAATGGGTTCTAATCAATCAAAGCAAGAAAAAGAGATCGTCATCTAGCAGGCTGGAAGCAGTGGCGGCGCAACAAATGAAGCATACGCAAAGTTTTTCATGGCAGAAGTAGCAGTAATCATCGGGATATGTCTCGTAGGAGTTGGAATTGTGATATATCTTCACCAGGAGTCAACAGCTCATTGCCATTAACAGTTGTGAAACTCAGTGAAGTGAAGTTTGGTGAAATATGTGGCATCGGATAATTCTGTAATTGACTCAATTACATTATATTCAGAATTATTAAAACCAGAAGATCACAAGCACTTAAGTTTTGTATTGAAAGCGCATCTAACGGAATATGCAAAGGTTACTATATTTCAATAGAAATTCCTTAATTTCAATAGAAATTATTTTAGCTCTCGCGGCATTCAGATTTTCTGCTCGCTCGTTGCCGTACACGGCCTGTTTCAAGGAGCTCCACAAAAAAAACCATTTGGGGACAAATCTGGCGATCTAGCTTCCAGGTAAATTATATAACATTCCTTTGAACTACATAGGCATCTACAATAACACTCGACAATTTATTTCTGAATGTCAGCACGAATTTTGTTACTGTTACTAATCTGACCTCTCTAACTCAATACATTTGTGAGTATCGTATCTATGGATATGAGTATCGCATCCGTGGAGATCTTTTTCAGGCATTTGGCTCTACTACTCATCGTCTCTTGCTGGCGAAATTAATCCGCACTGTATAGATATCAGAAAATCCGAAGCTACTCGAGAATCTGTCTCTATTTTATGCTATAGTTCGTGTATAAACAAATTGAATAGAAAAGGCCCCGGAACTGAGCCCCGAGGCACTCCGGCCACAGTGGTAAAAGTACTAGATTTATAGCCGTTGTAAAATGTATAGTTGCTTCTGCCTTTTAAAGAAGAACTCATTTATTCCAGAAAACTTCCGCACAAACCAGTTCGGCTTAATTTCTCCAGCAAGAGCCAATGACTAATAGAGCCAAACGCCTTAGAAAGATGTGTATAGATCGCATCCGCCTGCATACGATGCTCACAAATGTATTGGGTTAAAGAAGCCGGGTTAGCCAAATTGTCGAGTGTTGTTGTAGATACCTATGTAGTTCAAATAAATGTACGTAGTTTACCTGGAAGCTTATTCACAATATTTAACAGTTTCCACTCTCTCAAACTCCCGCAGACTATATCCATATGTCCATACTCCACTATATCCATATTTAGCTAAAGCTTCCGGACATCTTTCCGGGATGTAATTGACGAAAATAGTTACCGAAAATAGTACAGGACAAGATATAACTGTTAGCAGGTCGTTTATGAACAAGTTATAGAGGAGAGGCCCCTGAACTGAGCCTCGAACCAGCCACAGTGGTAAAAGTACCAGATTTATAGCCACTGTAAAATATATAGTTACTTCTGCCCTTTAAAGAATTCATCTATTCCACAAAACTTCCAAGCGCAAGCCGATATGGCTTAATTTCTCCAACAAGAGATGAGGATTAATAGAGTCAAATACCTTAGAAAGATCTGTGTAGCAATACTAAGACGATCGATTGTAATATGCCTACATCGACTCACATAATAGCATAAAAATGCATTGCTCCCAGTTACGATGACCCATCGTCGTGGTGCATATGTCGTAGATGCAACTTCGCATTTTCGATATGGGTGCGACACGAGACATATATATGCTAAGTATTGTGAATGAAGAGAGGTTGTCACCCGAACCTCGTCGCTGTTCAGTTTGAAGTATAGGCTACTTCGATCTTACCCTCTGGAGTTAAAGCTTAAATGCTGCTCCAACTCTTCCTCTGGAGTGAAACCTTAAATGCTGTTCCAACTCTATCTCTCTTTGGAGTGAAAGCTTCATTGCTCCAACTTTACCCCAAGAGTTAAAGCATCTATGCTGCTCCTAAACCGTTTCCCACTGAAGTAAACAATCATGTAGTCTCCTGGTATTCTTTTCGCTAGGATAGCTCATAATCTTCTTGGCTAAAAGACAATCAGGTGCTCTGTCCCATCGGTCCTTAAACTTCTCGAGGGTTCTGGACTTGATTAGAGTAATCACGGTGCTGTTAGTGGGTGCAATCACAGGCTCGGGTGCGCAGGCAGTGCAAGCTGCTGCCTTCGGGCTAGCTTGTCTGCATGCTCATTGCCTAGAGCTCCGTTATGCCCCTTTATCCAACACAGAGTTACATTGTTGTGGTGTGACGCCTGTACCAGAGCATCATGACATTCCACCAGCCACTTGGAAGAGTATTGGTATCTTCGAAGTGCTAGAATAGAAGGCTTACTGTCAGTAAGTGCCGTAGTGCGAATGGCGACCAATTCTGCCTGTAGGACAGTAGTAAACCTGCAGAATGGTAGGAACTGCTGGAGCCGAAGATCATAAGAGAAGACCCCCGCTTCTGCACCGTTCTCTCTTTTGGATCCATCTGTGTAGATTTAGATGTTACCTGTACAGTTTGC
>JAWQRM010000448.1:0-22558 GCA_033557675.1 Coptodactyla brooksi | reverse complement strand
ATATTATGTTATACTATGTTATACTATGTTATACTATGTTATACTATGTTATACTATGTTATACTATGTTATTCTATGTTATACTATGTTATATTATGTTATATTATGTTATATTATGTTACATTATATTATATTATATTATATTGTGTTATATTGTGTTATATTATGTTATATTATATTATATTGTGTTATATTATGTTATGTTATATTATACGAGTATTATATTGTATTGTATGTTATATTATATCAACAGAATTGAGAGAGACTTTCACACTGGCATTAGAAATGCGACGACAACGTATAGATATAATAACAATTTACAATGTCGTTAACAATACCTTAACGACTAACACTTTTCGTGCTAATGCAAGAAATGCAAATATTGGACTGAATTCATCAATTTACATAATTACGTTCACGTACAATCCATATTTTAACAATGAAGATGTATTTTTCCTTACTACTGGGAGGTTGAAGTCACGCGTAGATCTGTCGTGGAATGACTGCAGTATTAATGGCTATATGACGTGTATAATTAATTTTTTCTTTTAGAAACAGTTATTTTAAAAGCTGCAGGTGTTTATGTGTTGTTCTCTCTCACCTAGTATTGTAGATAAGACACTTTTGCATAGTAATTATTTTGTAGACATTATCGTTTTTAAAGTTAAACAATTGTCACGATTAAACCAAAGCTAAAAAGTACCTTCACCACATACAGCGTTTCCCGTCCCCATTTCTAGTCTAAGGATAGAACCTCTAATATCTACTAACTAATAAAGTATAAACTATATAATAACTAAATCTCTTCTCTTGAATTTCGGATTTACTCGTAATCCTACCTTACGCAGTACGTCCTCTAATCTTATCGTTAAATTTTGCAGCTATTCGTGAGGCTAAATCATCGGTGGTAGCTACGCACGGGTGCCTCTTAAACGGAATGGTTAATAAGACATTAAATCCTCAGCTGCTGGCATTTTGACCGTTGAGGCGATGAGTTCATCCTTGCTCTAACTCGCAAAACGTTGTGGGTTACCAATTCGTCTTGTGTGTGTAAATCAAGAAAAAACTCTAAAACCGCATATCAGCAGTTATTACCAGGAACCTTCATAAAAAAGGATATCAAAACGTGAAGTTAAGAAAAAAACAGAATAATATTTTTAGTACCCCATAAAACTGTATTTTTAGAGGTGTCGGTTCATAATATTTGCTGTTTTATCGCCTTTGTTAGGCGTACTAGAACACGCACATTTTGCGGGGGTTATTTGACTGGGATTTTGCGCGACCCCTGCTGCTACAACGTAGACGAAAATGTCGGCGTGCTCTAACAAGCTCCGCGACCGCACTATGCATATAATTTTCGTTGAGGTCATTTTTGGCCTGAAGCCGACTCTGCACGCCTCGTTATTATTATAATGAAATTTAAAGGCGACTCCGCGAGAATCCGAATTAATGTTTGAATTTAGGTAAAATTTTCAGAATGTCTCTAAATCACTGAAATTGTCATTACGTGAACTTATGAAACTCAAATTGGCGGAGGTGCCGAAGACACCCGTACCTCCACCCAAACCCAAACATGAACACATGACTTTCCCTTTGAAGAATGTCGACACCCGGACTACACAGAACACACCAGGCTCCGGCCCCGTACAAGTGAAGACTGGGTGGGTCTTTCTGCTATTATCGGATCCAGAATAATTTAGCCTTTTGTTTAAAAATTTATATTTTTGAAACTATTTCACTTGCCATAAATTATTTTCTCTGCAGTTGAACTTTTCGGTATCACGGCTGTGGTGACAGTGACAAATATTCAAGATATTCTAGAAGAGTACTGTGTTTCACAATACTTGGTTATCCTCCTAAATAGCATTAGATTTTTGAATAAAGGATAAAACGAACATTAAATCTAACCTCTTTACATTACACGTTTTTAGTGCCCTATAAAACTGTGTGTTTAGAGGCGTCCTTTATCGCCTTCGTTCAGGCGTGCTAAGACACGCACGTTTTACGTATTCCCGATTTGCGCAGGTTATTCTATGAGGGAACCTGTGCCGACCCTCTTACAATGTAAAGAGAAAGATTTTATCCTGCACTACCAGCGTACCCTACCACACTATGCATATAATTTTCGTTGTGGTTATTTTTTGCCCGAAGGCAGCCGTGAGCTCGGGTATTATTTTAATGAAATTTAAAGGCACTTCCGTGAAATTTCAAATTAAACCTTGAATTTACGTGGCGTGGCGGAATGGCATTCGGGGAGTTCATTAAATTAACAAAATACACTTGGTGTGCTTCATTGTGTTTGGGCTGTGGTGTAATGCTCAGGAGACTCTTAATAAGAACTAATTAATAATCTCGGAGAATTGTTTTGCTTGGAGGAGGAATTGCTCGCAGGAGTTGGCGAAGTTCTTTCGTTATGAAATAAAGTAAATCGTTAGGAATTCATGTTTTGCATGATATTTAGCTACTACTAATTAAAGTGTAGTGAAATTATCAAAGATATCTTTCACGATAACCAAAAGATTGTTATTAATAGAAAATATTGTGAATACAGAATCGTTCCATAACATTCAGAGATAAGCTAAATCGCAAAACGCCCCTAATTCTCGCGGAACGGTTACATAGTGGCACAAGTTAAACCGGAAACGTGATACGGCTGCTCATTATGCCTCGTGTTTTGCGACAATTATCCCGCTCTCCTTTGATGTGGAGTAACGTAAAGTGGGGGATACGTTTCACTTCTTTGTTGTCGGGACAGTCGGAGTCGTACTAACTCGTGTATATACAAAGTCAAATTACATCGCGTTAATTAAATTGAGATAAGATTTCCATGTCTCGCCGTATGATGTTTCCGAAATACAAACGCATCTCGACTCGTGCCCCTTGTTTTGGAAGCTTTAATCCAGCTAAAAGCTTTTGTTTTACTCTTCCGTCCAACGGGCAAATGAGCAAGCTTTCGAGAATAATAAAATCGTCGGTTATTTACGAGAATTAGATGATTTTATGTAAATTTATGTTTTATGTATTCAAAAATTGTTATTATAATAATTGTTATAGGGGTTGGCAACATCTGTTTCCTGTTTTTCTTCTATAAAAGCATTTTTCTTTTCCCCGGGGGCCCTTTTTTTAACGTTGAACACGTAAGTGGACGGGTGGCAATATTCGTTGAAATTTCTCTACGGAGGGGCCTGTGCAAGTGGGATTTTTCGAAGCCTTGACGTTTAAAGGTGAGTATTGAGGCGATTTAACTTCATTCGAGGGATTGTTACATGTATTTTCCTGCTAAGTGATCGCTTTTTGTGTTTCTTCCTTAGGTTGTTTTTGTTTCTACCACCACCATCTTGTACGTGAAGATGTGCTGTTTAGTTGCCATCTCTATCTCTATGCATCTTCGTCATTATTTGCATGGACGTGCTGTTATTGCACCACAAACTTTGGACGTAAGGTCGTACGACTGTCGTCTACGGGTTAAGAACGTCAACCGTAGTCGCACGTGGAGTTCCGGAGGGGAACTGAGTCAACGTCTGCGCTGAGGCTACGACGGAAGCTTATTTTGGTTTTTTTGGGTTGATTTTACGTTTAAACTGCTTGAGAGACTTTATACTTTGTTTACTTTTCTGTTTGTGTGATATTAAGATATTTATTTTCCATTGTATATCGTATAGTTTGGTTTTTGCTCATTTCGCATAACTTCACTTTTATTTGTTTTGGTTTTTGAAGCTTCTATCAGCAAGTTTGTCACTATAATTATAAGAACGAAGTTCATCCATAGTAGTAGATTTTCAATACTCACAAGCTCGTTGATTGCGAGAGCGGGAGAGTTGAATTACTTTGAAAGCGATTTCTCTTTGCTTTGTTTACATTTATTAGGAGGTACCTTATACTAATTTGTAAAGAAGCTTTGTTTGATGAGTTTGATTTTTGAAGAGTAAGCTACAAATTTCTGTAGCTTGTTTAATGATTCAAAATAGAGATGTTTCGGAAAGTTACCTACCATACTCTTAGCATTTTCTCTCTGAACGAGATGTTCTGCATCAGTTTCCATATCCACTCCCATAAATCCTTTTCTCTGTACTTGAACTTTTCGGTTTCGTGGGTGTGGTGAATCTAGCAATCTTATGGATTTAGCGCGATCTAGCAACATGCATTAAGTTCTACAAAACTTGTTTATCACCCAAAATAGCTGTTCGTCTTAGTAATATACCAGGTGAAAGTTTTAAAAACTCTCTTTAATATCAAGGCTGTTGTTAAAGAAATATTGATGTAGGTAAGGTTAGATCTTTTGTTGACTTCTGAGTATAACTCCGTGGGCTTGCAAAAGTCATGCTTGTTTGCTTCCTTTAAAGCTAAATTGAGTCTTGAAGAAAATGACACTTCAGATTCTGCTACTACACGAATTAGCATGTCTAGTCACACAGGCTGATGACTTTCTTTACCTTTGTCAAATCCATTAGATGAGGCACCACATTCTTTTCGATAGTTAAATTAAGAACTAATAGCCACTTCTAATATCGGCTTTAATTAACTTTTTCGCTACGAGTAAACTTAAATGATTAAACTTTATAAAAGACAACCTCTAATGGACGTAACACTATAATCTGCCAATAGCGAGCCCTGTCGTTTTTAATTAAACCTTTTTCCCAAACTGGGGCCTTTGTTATTTTTGTAACAGCCTTTCCCTTTGCAGGATATCTACATCGATTTCCTTTGAAGCACGTTTTTACGGTATCACGGCTCCCTTTCGATTATGTACCCCACATTTCTGGACTTTGCATGTTAATTAAACCGTTTAATCTTCATTGGTTCACGGAAAAGGGCAACCGACCAAAAGACAATGAAATTTTCAGGCAACCTCGTTAAAGTGGGATTGTTCTATGTATAGAAAATAACATGTTCTAAATAAATAGGTACTTGTTATTGCAATTTTATTTCTTTTCTGACCGTAGCAGAGAGGGATGTTAGAACGGCATCGTAATGGTTATTACAATGTATTTGTGTTACGCCACGGTGGTTCAGGCCCCGCCAGCAAAATTAAATGACTTTACGCACGGTTTTATGCCCATATCTCATCCATTTAAACAGCGGGCTTACACGAAAGCAAAGCAGGTGTTCCTGGCATAAAATTGGAGCCCCCCATAACCAGTTTCCTTGCGGAAGGAGCTCGTAAAATTAAAAGTTGTAAAACATTTTAGTGTAGCCCGTTGCTTGTGGAACGAGCAGAACTACCGTCTACGTGTAGTTGTCAAGACTACGTTTATAGCTAACCGAGACGAAAGAAAAATCAACAAATACCGAAATAAAGGACAAATACCGACGTGGGGAGGGTTAAGGTCTCAATACATCTTTAAGGTCCTTTATAGTCCTTGACGTTACTAGAAGGGGACTTAAGTTGCAGAACCCAGAACCCCCTCCCAGAACAATGTCAAGGTCAAGGTCAGTCACTAGAACCTCCTCTCAGAACAACTCCCTAACAGAACAAGGTCAGAGTCGGTCACCTGAGTGACCTTGACCTTGGTCTGGGAGGGGAGGTTGTCCTGGGAGGAGGCTCTGGAATTTCCAAAAGCATTTACTACGACAACATCAAATAGTGAAAACATTATTCTTAAGTTGGTATTTTTACGCGATCTCTAGCAACTCATGAACGAAGTCATGAGACGCCAGAACGTCCAGTCATAAAAGCGTAATAGGAGTAAAAATGATTACACATTCAAATATCGTGTTATCTTTACGACTTGCTATCTCTTGCATGTTTACGGCCACTCTGAAAACCGTTTTATTTCAACAAAATAGTAAACATTTATAGCATATAAAAACGAAACTATTGAAAACGTCGTCTTCTGAAATGAACAATTTGTTCATGCCACCTAATAAGAAACATGTACTACTCCTTCTATTTTAACAAAGTAGTAAATCGTTTAATCCTCTTATCTGGCTTAGCAAATATTTTTAGTAAATGAAAACGAAATTATTAATCTGAAGATGTCTTGAAGATCCTCCACAAATAACAGGATTCGGCGATATTACGTAAGGAAAAATCGGTTGCCGGAAGCAAACCCAAAGTAATCGTTATCAGTTTTCCTTTGTGCTCTTTGTACGGAGTCAGGCTTTCCGCATCTCGACAACAAATGCAGAGTCGATATATCATTTGTCGCCATTCGCTCTATTTTATTTCCACTGGTATTTTCTCTAGTGTACTTATAGATCTTTCTACGCCGCCCAATTGTAATCTGTTAATTTCCACCATTACCAAATCTCAATTTTTGCACGGTGCGTTTGTTTCAGGAAGTTCAAATCCTGAAAGCTCTGGTCCTGGGCGAGGAAGAGAGAGGTCAAAGCCAGTATCAGGTGATGTGCTTCATATTTCACACACCGAGGGATGCGTTCATACCGTCAGACGCAATGTCGAAATTAAGGCAGAAAAATCCGGGGACTATTAGGCTGCCGGAAGAGGATAAAGGGAGGACGAATTACAGCATGGACCACACGGTTATCCTGAAAAAATCGGCGGTGATATCGCCGCACGTAGTTGAAATGTGTGCTGAAGCTGCTGACAGTACTTACACGCGATACGAAGATATCAAAATCTGGTCAAGCTTGCAAGGTAAGTGGATTTAAATATGACTGAATACAAAACTAACTGTAAAACTCGTATATACTCATAAAATGATGTATAACTGTCAAACCCAACCCTTCCTAACTTTATCGATCGTTGATATTAAAAATGACATCTCTTATCTTCGTTCCGGAGAGGAGCTGAGTACTATTTTCGATGTAGGTGTAATGATTACACCTTACCTTCTGTCTGATCTTTTTTTGATTGTCATTTCACTTTGTTTCTTCTGTTGGGAATCGTTGTTCTCCAGTGTCCACTTGGGTTGGTAACATCTATTTCCTGTTCTTCTATAAAAGCGTTTTTCTTTTCCTCGGAGGTCCTCTTTTCCACGGTGAACACGTAAGTGAATGAGTGGCAGTACCGTTGTTAAATTTTCTCTACAGAGGGGCCTGTGTAAGTTGGATTTTTCGATGCCTTGAGAAGCCTTGACGTTTCGTTGTTTGGTTTGGAATTTTTGCGACGTCCATACGACTTCTGTCGGATTAATCTGGTGAGATTAAGTTATTACAAGAACGAAATTCATCCATAGTAGTAGATTTTCAATACTCACAAGGTCGTTGATTGCGAGAGTAAAAGAGTTGAATTACTTGTAAAGCGATTTCTCTTTGCTTTGTTTACATTTATTAAGCTTGCAAGGTAAGTGGAATTAATATGACTGAATACGAAACTAACTGTCAAAACCCAACCCTTCCTAACTTTATCGATTATTGATATTAGAAATGACATCCCTTATCATGTGGTGTGTATCTTCATTTTTTCGGGATACCTGGTTTTCAGCTGATATTCATCAGATAATCCACAGGTAGAGTGTCTGCCATGAAAGCGGAATTTCGCAGGTTCGAATCGTGCTGATTATTAATATTTAACTGTTGACAGATTAGCATGAAAATATTTCTATCCGAAAGCCACCATTACATTAAAATACATTGTCAAGGCATTACTTTCAGCAACAAAGGCCATATACAATGCATTGAATACAACACACTTACCATGCAAAAACGGCTGTTCAATAATTCACATGCCCAACAACGGATGCGAAAGCATTGATTCGTGTAAATTCATTGTAGCAAACATATTGAATACGGAATAGGTTACAATGGCGGCGTATTAAAATCGATACTGGCATGTGTTCATCGTTAATGTATTTACTATTTTGCTGGTAATTTCCTATGTTCACTATCTCCATTTACACTTCGGTCTTACTTCAGATGGAACTGGAATTGCTTTACCTGCCTTCAATTTAACTTGACCTGTACAGCCTGAACATGCTCTGCATTCAGCTTAGAATTGTAATTCAGTGCACTGCGGTCAGACAAGGGGAAAGCTATGCTACAGAAGTTCGTTGAATTGAATGCACCTAGTGTATTAACAGGCACGCCAAAGAAGTGAATTGTTTATCATCTGGATATATTTCCAGTCATATGGCCACGGTATGTTGCGCTGTAAATATTGCGCTTTAAATATGCGCTGTAAACCAGTGCTACTATCCACCCCATACTGCTATACAATATATCTGCTATTCAAGTTTGCGCTGTATCGTGGTAGATGGCGTTGTCGGTAATTTTATTTGTTTTCTTGCTATTAATCCCTCCAGTGTAGTCTTAGGTTGGCAACTTCCATTTCCTGTTTTTTTTCTCCATAAAAGCTTTCTCTTTCCTCGGAGGTCCTTTTTTCCACGTCAGACATGTAAGTAAATGAATGGCATTACGTTGTTGAATTTTCTCTATAGAGGAGCCTGTGCAAGCTGGATCTTTTTCGAAGCCTTGGGAAGCCTTGACGTTTCGCTGTTTTTGGTTTGGAATTTTTGCGACGTCTATACGACTTCTGTCAGATTAATCTGGAGAGATCTTCATATCCTTTTGCCCGATTTCGACCTGAAGGAGAGATTTCACTATAATTTGTTTTTAAAACTTTTAACAGCAGATTTTGTCATTGAAATTTAAGAGAACAAGATATATCCTAATTAGTAGATTTGCTTTACTCACATACTCGTTGATTGCGAGAGCAGGGAGTTGGTTTGCATGCAAGACGATTTCTATTTGCTTTGGTTACACTTTTAGAAGACACCATTTCTGTTTTTATGCGAATTTCGATCGTAACGATCACAGATAACCACATTTGCTATATGTTGGCGCGTAGTTTGATTGGAAGTGTTCAAGTATTAGAATATATTGTTACAGATAACATTTAGTTTTATGTCATTCTGATTATATTTTGTATTTGCTATATTATCTGGTTATTAACATGTTATTGTGGTTGTGTTGGAAGAAGATTTTTCTGTTCTCTTTTCTTTGTGTTTCTTGTCGCGATTTTCAATTTTCAGTACAATCATTTTCAGTACACTTACGTGAGTCCCAGTCTTTTACATTCCTTAAATATTTGAAATAAAACCTTGTCATTGATTTATTTATTATTGTTATGATATTATGGTACTCTTAGGAGAAGGTTCTTCTTATCTACCGAAGGCGTTTCGTTTTTGTCATATTTCAGGTGGATTGCAAGTGCAGAGTACACCGGTACGAAAACGTGGCGCTCAAGCTTACATCTCTTAGGACCTACCCCGTCTCCACTTGTAGCGGGCCGGAGCCTGGTGTATTCTGTGTAGTCCAGAGGTTGACATCCTCCAAGGGAGAAGGTCTAGTGTTTGTATTTGGATTTTGGTGGTAGTACGTGGTACGTTTATTCATCCTAACAGTTAGGTAGCTAACTGCTGGAATGAATCTAATCCATTATGAATATGGTCACGGTGAAATAAACTACTTTTTTGGTGGTTGTTCCTTTAAAACGAGGTACTTTATTTGTTCTTCGACGAGGGATTGTTACTATGAATACATTATCCCTACTGAATTCTGAATCGACAATGAATCCTTGTCTACTATTAACTGAATTCTGAATACATTCTGAATTATGAATAATCTATTATTAACCTAGCGCTGCTTATATACTAATTATTGAGGTGACTGAGCTGCTGCCTCAGCACCTTTCGATGGGTCACGGTTAGCGTTTATTGTTTACTGCATTCTCGAACTACTAATGGCTGTGTTTTTATCGGGACCTAACCTTGCACTCGATCCTTGGCAACAGAATCTGAAACGCTTAATCATTTCTATAACTTATATTTAACGCTACAATTCTGCTCCGTAGATTGCGGAATTTCAGTTAATTCACTGGTAACTTTAATAGGTCTCGTATGTAAAATATTTTCAGTAAACACGAAGTTCCGGAATAACTTGAAAATTTCCAACTTCAGCAGCTGCTAATTTTGCATATTTAACCAAGCAAAACCAACCGTCGCGCGCAAGGAAGTTGTACACGTTCGCCAAGGACAGAAATACTGAGGAATCGCTCTCGCGATTTCTCTCGAATTTTTTAAATAATAAATCAAAGTTTCCTGAGCGACGGACGGGAGAAGTTTCGGACCCGCGCGAACGTAGTAAGTTAGAGATAACTCGACAAAGTTGTGCAAGTCGCGAAAAAAAGATGGAAACGCTAGAAATTGCCTGCGATCCGTCACGGGGGCCGGGGGAAGGGGGGGAAACGGAAAGGGGGGTAGTTTTGAGTTATGAACGTTTCTGGAATTAGTTCGGTACTTGTTTCCGGCAGTTTCTGGGGCATCTCGCGGTTTGAACGCCGCTTCGACGGATGCATGACGTATGGGAGAACTTTGACGTGACTCACTGCCATATCTCTTCGTATCGGCAAGAATAGAGTCGCGGTGAGGACCTCCGATGTGCTGAAAAGTCGACGAGTTCGTCGGGGAGCTATTTTAAAAGAAATAGGTTTTAGAAACCTTTCTGCGTTCGTCAGTAGTATTCCCTGAAAAGATAAATACGAGTTAAAGTTTCCCATTTTTACAATTTTTGCTACAAAATTACTACTGCAAGTTTTCTGCATTTCTGATTTTTCTAACTTTTTGGACTAGGAGATGATGTTCAAGAACCATGCTCTGCTGCCAGATGCTCTTCTGACTCTTGGTTGTAGTAATATTCTTCAGCAACTTTCTTCGTTTAACCGTGGACAATCGTTGGACTTGTTTTTGAAAAAGTTGTTTTCTTTTGCCTTAGGTCGATGTGTGGTGGATCGAGTGCAAGGTTAGGCCTCGATAAACACACACAGTCATTAGTAGGTTTACAGCGAGAATGCAGTAAACAATAAACACTAACCGTGACCCACCGAAAGTTGCTGAGGTAACAGCTCAGTCACCCCAATAATTAGTATATAAGCGCCGTTAGGTTAATAATAGATTATTCAGTATTGATTCACAATGTATTCAGAATTCACAGTTAATTCCTAGTGTATACAGTAGCAAAACGGACAGGACCAGCAGCGAAGAAGGCGAGATGGCGAAGACAAGAGGCAGCAACGACGGTGAGGGAACCAACCCAAGGGACAAAGGCAAAGAGGTGCCAGCGCAGACCACCATCTTCAGCGAAAAACTGTGGCGAAGTGACATAAGGACGAGGTCTTAGGTTAGGATGTTAGAAAGGGGGGTTATTAGTTATTAATGGAACAATTTTAGATTTTATTTTTTTTTTGTTTATACAATATGCATGTCTAAGCTGGAAGAAAAAAAGCACATCACATTAGGTTAGATTAGGGTTATTAGGGTTATTATGTAGAGTATTGGATTAGGGATTAGTGCTTCAAGAGAAAATATAGATAATTATTAAGTCGGGTAATGTGTTTGTGACAAAGGTCACGTAAATTATTATATTTTTTTAAGATAAGTTATCGATCAGCTTTAGCCCTAGACGCACAGCTGAGATACTTGCAATGAATGATGATAAAAAAAAGTGGGAAAAGCCACAGATATATAGATATATAGTATTTTGATCCCGATTAACGATAGGATTATTAGGATAGGAAAATAGGTTAGAAACAAAAGAAACTGAAACTGTAACAACTTTTTGTAATTTCTTTTTAGCAGATTTAGGCCTCGATAAACACACACACAGTCATGAGTAGGTCGAAAATGCAGTAAACAATAAACGCTAACCGTGACCCACCGAAAGGTGCTGAGGCAGCAGCTCAATCACCTCAATAATTAGTATATAAGCGGCGCTAGGTTAATAATAGATTATTCATAATTCAGAATGTATTCAGAATTCAGTTTATAGTAGACATGGATTCATAGTTGATTCAGAATTCACTAGTGATAATGTATTCATAGTAGTACAACCCCTCATCGAAGAACAAATAAAGTACCTCGTCTCAAAGGAACAACCACCACAAAAAGTAGTTTATTTCCTCGTGGCCATATTAATAAAGGATTAGGTTCATTCCAGCAGTTAGCTATTTAACTGTGAGGATGAATAAACATACCAGCACCATAATCCAAATACAAACACTAGACCTTCTCTCTTGGAGGATGTCAACCTCTGGACTACACAGAATACACCAGGCTCCGGCCCGCTACAAGTGGAGACGGGGTAGGTCATAAGAGATGTAAGGATGAGCGCCATGTTTTCGTACCGGTGTACTCTACACTTGCAATCCACCTGAAATATGACAAAAACGAAACGCCTTCGATAAACAAGGAAAATCTTCTCCCAAGAGTACCACAATATCATAACAATAATAAATAAATCAATGACAAGGTTTTATTTCAAATATTTGAGGAATATAAAAGAAAAATCTTCCAAGAGAACCACAATAACACGTATTGATAACCAAATATAAATGGTAACATAGCAAATACAAAATATAATCAAATTTGCATAAAAACAGAAATGGTGTCTTCTAAAAGTGTAACCAAAGCAAATAGAAATCGTTTTGCATGCAAACCAACTCCCTACTCTAGCAATCAACGAGTTTGTGAGTAAAGCTTGTTACTTGAATACTTGTTATGCGTTTTTCGTCTGTAAGCGGAAAATTGTGGTGGATCGAGTGTAAGGTTAGGCCTCGATAAATACACACGGTCATTAGTAGGTCGAGAATGCAGTAAACAATAAACGCTCACCGTGATCCACTGAAAGTTGCTGAGGTAGCAGCTCATTCACTTCAATAATTAGTATATAAGCAGCGTTAATAATAGATTATTCATAGTTGATTCAGTAGATATCAACTTATAGTTAATGCAACCCTTTGCAGATAATAAATAGTACCTCGTTCCAAACGATCATCAACAAAAAGTAGTTTATTTCAGTTAGTTGTTCTTCCAGATTTTCGCTATATAAGCAGATTTGATTCTTTCAGGGTCCTCTTTTCCACGATAATCACGTAAGTGATCTGTTGGTGGTTTGCTCATAGAATTTTTCTCTGAAGAGGCCTGTGCAGTTGGGATTATTTCGAAATCTTGTGAAAGGTTGGTCGAAAACGCTTGTTTGCCATAGCCTCTTGTACGAATCGGGTTCTGAAGGATTTCGCAGTATTGGAATAGGATTTTTGTCACTCCTTCTTTTCACTCCTTTTCAAAAAATGAACTATAGTTAAAACTATTGATCACAGCGCATGGATAATAAATTATCACTTTCTGCAGATATACTGCCGGAACTTTCCGACAATTATCGCCTGTTTCTAGCTACATTTTGAGATCCGCTTCCGATCACGGAGCGGGTAAAACCCAATTAGATCGCAGAGCACTCCAGGAGGGCTTATTTTCGTCGCCAGGGTAACCAACTCGCGATGGTTATCTGCTTGCGCAAAAATCCGCAGCGTGATGCATTTTCCGCGCGATTTATCGCTCTCGAAAGGACCGTGATTTTTGTCAAGGCCGGTTTCCATAATGGAAATATACGGCATATGAATGGACGAGTCCGGTCTGGCTCGACGACGGCTCCTCGTTCGCTTGGGGATGAACAAAAGGGAACAGATCGACTGCTCTCTGGGCAACCGAGGTGGATGAAAGTTTACTGCCGCCTGACGAATGTTGCGTCCGAAGAGACCTGACGTATATAGAGCTTGTTTACTTACGTTTTTCTTTTAGGCTCCTTAGCGTCTAGAGTAGTATCAATGGAAACACAGTATCAATGGTATCACAAATAACATGAAGATTTCAAGTCTTGTAGTGGTTGTTATGAGTGTCCCCATCGCGATATTATTAGCTGTGAATTTCTTTTAGCTGTGAATTTCTTTCAAACTTGTCTTGTTTGAAGTGATTTTTCTTGCCATTCTGTTTGTCCATCCTTTTGGCTGTATTTTCGTTGGGAAAGTTATTTTCTGTCAGTGCTGACGTAGGATGGTAGTTGTTGTTCCCCTCTTTCTCCTATAAAAGTCAGTTTTCCTTCCTGGAAGTCCTCTTTTTCACGTCAGACACGTGAGAGTGGATTTGGCTGGTGCTGCCGTCGAAATTCTAGATAGAGAAGACAATGTAAGTTGGAATTTTCCCGAAGTCTTTGGAAGACTGTTCGAAATGCGTTGTTCGCGGATTAGCCACTTCACTTCTTCTGCATCTGTTGGCGAAATGGTAAAATTTACATCTACGTGTCAGATTAATGAAAATTTTCTGTAATTATTTTGTCAACTTTTGTTTATGATTGTTGTATACCTTTTGTTGATATTGCTTTGTTAATATATGTTGTCTTGGTTCTCTTGGAGGGAAGCATTTTCTTTATCTATCGCAGAGGTTTCGTTTCTTCTGGTACGAAAACGTGGCGCTCACTTATCATCGCTTAGTTTACCTTAGTACCTACTCCTTCTTCTCTGAGCGGGGCTGGTGCCCAAGTTTTCCCTGTGTAATCCAAATCTTGTATAAGCCTTCCATAAATACCACATTTTTCAATTCTAAACATACGTATTTAAGGCAGTGAAGTGGTGTAGATCACGAAGTATAATATTAATTACTATATATATATATATATATATATATAGCAACTACGTCAGATTGCAGCGTTACTAATTCTATTAAATTATTAAACTGGGACGGTGTAGCAGCACATGTGCCCAACTTCATAATATTACGTAAAGCAGCGATCAACTTCACACAATAATATGCATATAATACACTCCAGATCCGTGTTTGTTTGGACAGTAACTTTGTGCGCGGTAGTTTGCGCTAAGCATAACAAAATAACCCCGCCGCCGCCTGCGGTAAGTTAACACGTTAACAAGTTAAGTTAAGACTAGAAAGATTAGCACGCGTATGTGTTTTGTATTGCTAGATTAAAGCTTGAAGTACTTTTTGTTTTAATGAGCGCGCAACACTATCAAATCAAAATCACTGTTGCGTACAAACGAAATTAAGCTTATCTAATAATCTGTAGCTATGTTATAAACTATGTATTTTGTAATTTATTTATAGAAACGTGTACTAACTTATCCAAATAACCTAACGTGTAACCGAATGCATGAAGAAGTCTGTTAAAGTTCCATAACACACAAGCACATTTCAAGTGCACGTGCCCATAATAATGATCATCGTTCCCTTCCCTTCCACACGCGAAACCCGTGTTTGGACATTAACTTCAGGAAAGTTAGCGCATAACTTCAGTTGGTTTACGGTCCGGGTGGTCCCTGAGGAACCGGACCCGCAGGGAAGATCGGGCAGATTAATTGGCGCAATTACCAGACGTCCATGGCCAACCGGAAGTGGCGCAGGTAGCCGAGTACAGATAACGGTGGCTAAGAGCGGCGATTCTGACGGAATCCTGTAGCTTCAAGGAACAAGCTAACGATACACGCAGGGCGTGTGATGTTGGTGGTGTGCTCTAGGATTGCTCGATGTTGCCAGACCGCAAACACCTAGCGCCCTTTAATGAGCCGTTTACATTCCGCACGCCGTCGCAGGACCAGGTTACGAGACTTCGACCGTGAATAATTTGTTTGGAAAAGACCGGATTGGAGTTTGCTTACAGCATGTTGGCGTCTGGGGATACGCAGCTTGTTGCTACCTGGAGTAAGTTATGAGCTGGAGCTAATTACGATCTAATAGTAGGAGGCATGTGAGAAATTGGCTAATATTTTAACATTCCAATATTTGGAATCTACTGGAAAAGAAGCACCCTTGTACACCCTTCGTTATCACATTTTTTTTGAAAACATAAGATGGATTACTGATAAAAGGGTTTCAGTCTTTATTGGGTAACATATGTCGGAATTTATTGTACCGTCCTGCTGGAATGTAGATACACTAATCAGTTAATCATTCTATAGGTGATTTATAACAATTTAATATTAATTGTGTTGACGTATATCTGAATTTATAGTTTCATTAAAACATATTGATACCAACAATTTTCAATCAGTTATAGAGGATTTTCCGATAAAATCAAAATCATTCATCATCATAGCCGGGTGTGATGAACTTCTACTCAGAAGCTAACTTATACGAATATTTATCTTCTTTAATATCTTTCTTAAAAGCTACACGACAAGAATTTCGCTGACGTTAAGTGAGAAATGAATTCTCGCTGAATCTGGGAAGTTTGTTGTCCTTAAGAAAACATAACCTGAATCTGTCACGCCTGAAATATCGATGAAAAGAATAAACGGCAGTTACGTTGCTAACACATTCTATTTTATATAAATAGCAAACCTGTCCCACTTTTATTATCGATCGCCTTAGAAACGTTATTCTCCCTATTCCTTTTAGATCAAATATTGTTTATAAAATATATGGCAGTGCAATGATTTTTTCCATCAGTACAACAATTCAGTACTTACACCTTGTGTTGATATTGTTTTGTTAATATATATTGTCTTGGTTCTCTTGAAAGGAGGTATTTTCTTTGTCCAGCGCAAACGTTTCGTTTTCGTCGTCGATTATAGGTGAATTACTTATTCAGGGGCTTCTGGTACGAAAACGTGGCGCTCACTTATCATCGCTTAGTTTACCGTAGTACCTACCCATTCTTCCCTGTGCGGGGCCGGTGCCCAGGTTTTCCCTGTGTAATCCAGAGTTTGACGTCCGAGAAGTTAAAATTGGCCGTTAGGTTAAGAATAGATTGTTCATAATTCAGAATTCAGCATTCATTCAGAATTCAGTATTGATAATTTGACAAGGTATTAAGTTAGGATGTTAAAAAGGAATGATATTTTAGATTCAATTAGATTGTTCGCTAACTGTGACCCACTGAAAGGTGCTGAGGCAGCAGCTCAGTCACCTCAATAATTAGTATATAAGCAGCGATAGATTAATAATAGCTTCATACTGTGTTCAGAATTGATAAATGCGGGTGCACACTGGTGTAACATAGTCTTAGTACAATCCCTCTCCGAAACCAATAAAAGTACTTCGCCCCAAAGGACCAACCAAACAAAGTAGTTTATTTCAGCCCATTCGAAATGTATATCATATTTCTGTGCAGTGTAAGTTCTCCTAACCTTCTGATAAGGAAAAGAAACAAAGAAATAGAATATAAACAACGAAATGACTTTGAACCCTTTGTCTAATATCTCGAAATGCTTGTAAAGCTTTCCATTTTAAGACTGTAACAAAACCTTTGTTCGAGGATGCAATAAAATAGCAGTAAGCGAAACCCTATAATTTCGTTAGTTTCAAGGGGGAGCACAGCAAGATGAAACCCGGTACAAATAAAGGGTGCGCATTACTAAATTAACAATTTCTCGTCCGCATCGAGCCCTTTTGCTCAGCGCGGTCGTTTGAGCGACGAGGAAATCAATGAAACTCAGGCACTCCACCCTTCTGTTAGAACAGTTTCGAGGCTTTTAATTCGGTAAATGCATTTCAAGCAATTACAGTTTTATGTAGGAAACAAAGCCGTCCGCGTCCCGTGCTGCATTAAGACGAGGGTAAACGGAATCGCGCCAGACACGGTCTGGGGACATTTTTCCCTTTGAGTCCCTCCTCAACTTCCGCCTGCGGAGTTGTTGCTCACTGCCGGAGCAAGTTTTCTAATCGATTTTGTCTCGAATCGTTTAAGATAGTTGGAAATGGAGTTTTCGGACTATAAACGTTTTTGACATAAAGAGAAGTGTTTCGAACTTGTTTTCAAGTAGTTTCGCAAATGGGTATTCCGGACCATAATTAAAGAAAAAAGAGTCGGTTGCTGCTAGTTTACAAGTCTCTTGAGCAATAACTGAAAAGAAACTTCACTCGCACTATTGTTAGACAAAGAAAAGCTCTATAGTGTCCCAAGCATTAGATTAAACAAGATTATTCGGAAACGTTATTTCTGGTGATGTCAGATGCAAATGTAGTTGAGAGATGTATTCCCAATATGTGCTCAGAAAGATGTCAGATGATTGGACTTGGTTGGGTTGGCTTGGGTTGGATGTAGTAAGCTCGTTGTTTCCTTTCTTTCCTATTGTTGTCCACCAGTGTCGTCTTAGGTTGGCAACATCCATTTCCTGTTTGGATTTCGACCTGAAGGTGAGTGTAAAACGAATTAGGAGGGTTGTTGCGTGTATTTTCCTGCTAAGTGGCCATTTTCTTGAACGAAGCTCATTCTGATTAGTAGACTTTGCTGTACTCACAAACTCGTTGATTGCGAGAGTTGTAGAGTTGATTTGCGTGCGAGGCGATCTCTATTTGCTTTGTTTACTTTTATTAGAAGGCACCGTTCCTGGCCTTCATACTAATTTAGAACAACTTTGTTTGTTGAATAATATTATTTCAGTTAATTATTTTATTATTTTGTATCTTCTTGTTGTATGTACTTTATTACTGTTTGTTTAAATAATATATGTTGTGGTTTGATTCGAAAAAAGTTTTTCCTAGGTTTATTCTCTTCTGGTGTTTTTTCAATCCTATAGTCGTGTGGTCCTTGCATTGAAAAGTAATGTAATTACCCCCTTTGCGTGGCGAAGTCCTGCTATTCCAACCCAGTGCTGCAGGACTCTCCCCTCAGTCCAGGTTGAGACTGCTGCTTTTGCTTGAGTAAAAGCAACCCCTGTGCAAGGTTCTGGACCAATCAGATTGGATTCAGATCCCTTCCTGGCAAGTGAATCAGCTAGCTCGTTGCCTGGAATTTCCTGGTGTCCTGGTACCAATACTAACTGTGACCAGTTAGATTCCCCTAAAATTGCGAGGATTCTGCCACAGTTCCAGACCAATCAAGACCTACATTGGTTGGAATCAAGCGCTAACAACTCGCTTGGCTATCTGTATATTTTTATTGATCTGTTCACACAGTGCAAAGTCAACAATTGCAATTATTTCTGCTTGAAAAACTGTTGTAAATCTACCAAGTATTCTGGTAACTAAAACCAATGAAATGCAATCCAGGAATCCCAAGCTGTCCAAAAATGAAAGAAATGGACACTAGAGGGCACCAGGTACGGATAATGTAAAGGCCCTAAGAAAAAATCGTAAAAATACGACACTTAGGTGAAAAATACACAAGAAATCCCCACGGGGGAAACACAATCGCATCTCCACTGACCTTCAGATGAAAAGCAGTCCAACAAAATTGACGATCTTTACAGATATATCCGACGCAATGTCGAAAGGACATCATCCCCAACTCTAAAAAAACATCCAACTTACGCAGGCTTCTCTATAAAGATAATTCAACAACCGCAACACCCAACCGTACACTCACGTCTCAGACGTATAAAAATAAAACCATTACAATACAAACGATAAATATAATCTAAATATTATATTTAATATTTAAAGTATTATATATTTAAATATATAAGTATAATAAAATATTTAAATATATAAGCTCGTGTTATCTAAAATCTATGGTCTACTATGGCCTACTCAATAGTCAGGAAAACCTAGGAGTATTCATATTCACATTCTCCTGACGAAGGTTTATTAGATAAACCGAAACATATGTCGGGAGTGAGATTTTGAACAATCTTGGTGTGGTTAAGTCTCAAGGCTCAGTTTTTCATCCCTCCTGATGATGCTAACTTGGTTAGCGAAACGTGCGTCGAGCATCCGTTTTTCATAATTTGGCGTAGCGGTGACTTCGTTTTTATTTTGTTACAAAGCCAACTCATTT
Organism: Coptodactyla brooksi; assembly: GCA_033557675.1. NCBI lineage: Eukaryota > Metazoa > Arthropoda > Insecta > Coleoptera > Scarabaeidae > Coptodactyla > Coptodactyla brooksi. The sequence goes on along the minus strand of JAWQRM010000448.1, from coordinate 3,097 downwards.
CAACTCTAGTTTAGTGTTTGTGGTTCGGGTGGAGGTTCAGGTGCTTCCGGCACCTCCGCCAATTTTGAGTGTCACAACTTCACGAGTAGGTTTCTAGTGAAAACAATTCGCGACGCCCTTAATTTTAAAGCAATGTGATACTTTTTTTCAGTTTGTTGGTTCTAGAATCTATTACAGAAACGCCTTAAAACTTGCTACTAGTCAGTATCTTTCATTAGCTTAATTATATTTTTGTTGGCATGCTTTGTTTCTTTAGTTGTTACTTTAATTACTTATCTCTTACTTTTGTAACCCGCTAATATCTGGATGAACTTTACTGCTTAGTTAGTCACAGTTGTCACTACATACTTGTTGAACATTGCACTGAAATATAAGACTTTTCGTTCAGGTTGATGCTTTGGACAAGGTTCTTTATTTCTTCTGTGACTACATAATCACTGAATACACCATGAATATCTATTGTTAACCTAACAGGGCATATATATCAACTATTGAGGTGACTGACCTGCTACCTCAGCACCTTTCGGTGGGTCATGGTTGGCGCCGCTTGTTTACTGAAAGGTTTCACATAACCTTTTTGTGAATAAACAATCAGTTTATTCACAAAAAAAGATGGCAAAAGGTCATAGGTACACTCGCAAAAACCGAACGAACTTATTTATTAACTCGATATATTAGAAAAATAGAGATAAAAATTTTCGCTCAGCTCCACAGCGCCAGGATGTTCATTCTTTATTCGAATCCAAGGCTTCGCGGGAGCGCGGCACCTATAAAGTTATTTTTTCATTTTCGCTCGCGAGCCTGATCCTGTTACGAGTTTTCAGGGCGTTGTAATTTTTGATGTCACTCTATTTTCAGAGCTGTCCCAGAGGTAATGATAAAATAATAAACGATTCGATAAATCGTGACGTAACAACGCCGTGCTGAAGATATTTCGTAATTTATCGCTTTAGAATAAATATAAATAAAATAATATAATGATGATTAAAAAATTGTGACATTTATTTATTTAAAGCAAAGTTATCAAATGTTTCAGGCCTAATTTGGAAGTCTCAAGTATGTAGAATACTGTGCTAAAGTCACAAAATAAAACCTTGAACAATTTCTTCAACAAGTTTAGCAGGACAATGATTTTTCTTTCAAGTGTAAAGCTAAAGTGTGCAAAAATCGAAAACGATTTTTTCCTGAAACAAACCATCTATGGTCGAATCAAAATCCTTTTGTGCTGATAACTTCAAGAGTAGTTGCAGAATGTTTGCACTTCGCAGTAACTTCAGTAACGATCCACCAATTTGTTAAAATATTCATTTGTTTGGGACAAGTTCCTTTACTACAAGTTGTATTCTGGTCATTATAAAGTATGATGGCGCTACTTTAATATTAATGCGCCATAAAGATTACTTAATAATCCGCGTGGCTTGCCGAAGTCTCGAAAGCCTTTTGAGCCGCAGTGAGGTTGATTTATTAGTTTTCCCACCAGCGCGCGACCCGTTCGTCATTCTCGGTCGTTCTGCTTCTTTCAAATTGGGGATTTACGGCTTCCGCCGTTCCCCGCCCGGCCCCATTATGAGCCCCACATCAAATATTTAAAAGATGGAACAGCGGCAATGATGAATAAACACGACCTCTTTCGCCGCAACAGCTATATTTTATCGAGGAATCGGTTGTTTTATGTTAGCCTGTGTTTATTCATTTTTAATACCTTTGTTGTGTACAGAAAAAGGGGGTAATTCTTCTGGAGTTACGAACGAGGTCGTGGATCAAAATCCTATTTAAAAATTCAAGGTTTCCAATATTCTGCTGGTTTAGCTGTAATCCGAAACCTTTTTACTTCGTGTACCCACTGTAGGTTTCGTTTCTAATCCATTTTAATGTTTAAACTACAGTAAAACCTGTGTTAATGACCACCTGAGGTAGCGGACAGTTTCAAAGTTCCCCAAATCGACTATAAGGAAATTCCCATATACGAAAACTTGTTATTTACAACCACCCTTATAAAACGACTTCCGCCTATCTTCATACAAATTTACCTGCCGATATCGGCAAGACTATTCATGATGTATCTTTATTGATGGAAATATCCAATATTATTCCGTATTTGTGCAGTGACTCTGCCCCGAACATGCCTTCATTTCTACAAATTTACATGTGCACATATAATGTGGTCTTTCAGTTACTTGCGGTTAGTTTAAAATTCTCTTCAAAAGGTTCTTTCGGTTACTTGATTAGTTTAAAGTTGTGTCCGTATTCGAAAGGTTAAAATTAATTAATTAATTAAAATTAAGTATTTAAAGAGTTTATTTATTTAAGTTGAAATAAATGCACCAAAACTTTGTACAGTATAACGTATTCATCATTGTAATTCAGTCCTGATTTAAATCAAATTAATTAACATTCGTAAGAATTTGTTTATCGTAGTTTGGTAGTACTGTAATATTTTTGTGTGTGGGACTAAAAAGTAACCAGATCTTCACATTTCAAACACAGACGTTCGTGAACTGAGTATTTTTTCTGCAACTTATAATTAACATTATTTTCCTATTATTTAACAATAAATTAATTTTGTCATGCCTCTGACTTTCTCACTTGTGGCAGTTAGGGTGTCTTAATGTAGCAATTGGGCAATTTATATAAATTGTATATTTTCTTAATTTTGTTTATACGTTTTGGATATATTTAACGTATTATTTATTAACTTTTAGTTATTTCTGTGATAAACTCTACGTTTTTAAAGCTCAGCTTGAAAAATATGTCGTTTAGAAATAAAAATACAAAGTCTAATAAAAATACAAAGTAAAATACAAACTTTGGAAAAAAGTTTGCTATCGCTTGTTAAAAGTTGCTAAAGGTGGAACAGTGTGCTGCGAAAAAAGTTTTGCTTTCGCAGCACAGACGTTAGTTGCATTTTAACTGGCCAACTTCATTCTAAACCGTATATGCATTATATATTCTGACAGCTGACATTGCCAAGTTTACGTGTGAAAATATTTTCTTCGGTTCTGTGCAATTATTTTCTTTCTGTGCCTTATGAAACGTGCAGAATCAAAAACAGCATTTTCGGCACATTTTGCTATTTTATTACAAAAAAAAGTAAATT